>JBBPTU010000906.1:0-16526 GCA_038094295.1 Tylopilus aff. beelii | reverse complement strand
GCTAAAAACATCGCAGCAGGCACAGGAATGACATGGGGAGGGTGCTAGGTATGGGTATAGTAGTGTATTTTTGTACTATTGCACTATTGCACTATATGATGCACTATGATGCAGTCATGGCAGCTAGAGTAGATATTGCATCACCATTCTATGGTAATTAGAGTAAATTGTGCATCACCCTGCCAGGATCTTGTGACTATCGAGATTGCGGTTTCCAACCTTGACCCCACAAAGGACCCCAATCCTTTTGCTTTTGCGTCTGTCTCTGATGCCGAATTTGAGGCCAAGTCTTACTATTATGGTTTGCCCTCCCAACCCGTCCTGGTCTACCGTACGGGGACCCCGTACAAGAGACCCACGGGCCCCGAAGCGTACCGTGTGCCGAAGGTGGCTAGACCAGTTGCCAACCACCAGATCACAGACGCCTGGGATCAACTGGGCCCGCAGGTCCCAGATTACCTAGATTCGATCGATGTCATGTGGACAACCATCGACGTTATCCGCTTTGCCGAGGAAGGTGAGGACCCTGGTCCTCCCGTTCTTTGGATAGGCGTGAAGCCCGGGTCTCTCTCTCGCGAGGACGCAGAGATCGCGGCCGTCGGCTGCGAGGGACTCCTCCATAATTTTGAGCTCACCGACGTCGAGGTTGCGTTTCGGGAGTCCCTCTTCATTCGGTCTGCCGGCCCTAGGCTCCAGGAATACCCTTACTCCCTTGATCCAGCTGCCGATGCGCGCAGTCTTCTCACTCCTGCACTCGGTCTGCGAATTGCCGCTCAAGCTACTCCTTACGTCGAGGGCACCGGAGCTCTCTACATCCGTGAAAGCAGCGACAGTACGAGGGTCTACATCCTTACGGTCCGGCACGTCGTCTTGCCACAAAATGCAGGGCCAAATGAGCTCTACGTCCACAGGGATGTCAAACAGCCTCATCGCGATGTCCTTCTTTTAGGCAGGAAAGCGTTTCAGGATCTGCTTGAGCCCGCCATGGTGAGGATCCACAGGCACGCTTCCATGGTCGACTACCACAACGACGAGCTTCAGCGGTTGGCAATGAGAACAGCTGTGGAAGGTGACGTAAGGGCAGGGGACCCGTGGACGCACACAGAGCGAGAATTGAAGAAGGCGAAGAAGGCGATAGATGGTCTAAACGAATTCCACACCGAGGTCACGAAACACTGGAGCACAGAAAACCAGCGCGTCCTAGGCCATATTGCCTACTCCCCTCCTATTTCGGTCAGTGCTAGTACCAGCACCAAACGTTTTACGGAGGACTGGGCCCTCATCGAGGTCGATAGCAAGAAGATCGACTGGAGGACGTTTAAGGGTAACGTCATTTATCTAGGTACCTTTCTGTCTGCCTCATCAGGGTCGTCCGTCTAATCACTATATGCAGGTTTCGAGACTGCGATCGACTTTGCCTCAAAAATACGCTCTACTGCATCCACCGGCTGTTTACTTGATGAAATTTTCCCGCTTCAGGGCATAGTCGGAGAAGACGGACTGTGCCACTCGACGATGCTCGACCAGAACGATGAACCGTGTTTCTTCGTGATCAAGAACGGTACAAGGACCGGCGCAACCATTGGTCGAGCTTCCAAAATGATGTCCTTTGTCAGGGAATACTTTCCGAACGGGGATTGCGAGACATCTATGGAGTTGGCAATCTACGCGCACGATCACCGATGGAAGGGTGGGGCCTTTTCTGCCATAGGTGATTGCGGCTCGATCATCGCCGACCCCATGGGAGGGATCGTCGGTCTCCTCATAGGAGGATCCGGGAAGACAGATTCCATCGACGTCACGTACGCGACTCCTTTCCACTGGCTGATGGAGCGCATCAAGATGCGATTCCCTAACGCATGTCTCTACTAGCTTGTGGCCTGCGACGCTGGCGAGATGGGAAGTAGCACCACGTCTCTCTCCCCGGACACTGCTTGCTAAGTCGACTGAGCAAGGTCATGGTGAGCGTGTTGGAAGAGACGGGGATGGAATCACGTAAAGCGGGCAAGAAAGCCTTCATCTACTGACGACGCGGAAGCATGCCTTGTTCGAAAGGTGTTCAGTCGCATCCCGCGCTTCGACTTATGTTCCACATCGAGACCACCAGACGTACAATTAGCGTTGTCTTACAGATTGCGAAACATATCTTACATACTGAATGAACGTATGGAAAGCGGGTTGAAAACAATGGACATCACATGTATGCGATACAGGTCTGACTCAATAACTGGAACCGGAAACGTTCAGCAGTCCTTATCGTCTATCTCCCACTGGCCATACACCCCCCAGACCTAAAAGTGAGTATAAGACATTCAAATGAATGTCCGTAATGTCCAGGAACATACGTACCGATGTGAAGCACTCCTGGGCACTCGGAAATTGCATATGATTGAAGTATGCCGGTGTCGTCGCACAGAACTCTTTCCAATTGGCCTTCTCAGGAAGGTTCATTAATTTAAGCGTGATATACTGTCAGGCAGTCAGCCCTGGGATGCTATCTCCACGCAATCGAGAACTTGCCTTCTTCCCGGACCCTGGAGATGTGCAGCCCTGGAGTATTTTTCAGCACCACACACCTGGCATACAAACAAGGGATGCCCTGCCTTATCATCGTAACCATCCCAGAACGTCGTGCAATCTGGCTCTTGATGGTGGATCTTCCACCGACCAGTTACGACTCCAGGGCCCTAATTGTGTGTTTTTTTTTACGTTTGAGACACATTGCCTGGTGAAACACTCACCTTGTCTTCGCACTCATCAGGTAGGTATGAAATCCCATGAATTTCAAGTGGTTTGGCCTTGCATGCATCTAACCGGTGTCGCCAGCCGATAGGCAAATTCATCAACTGGGCGGTATATTCCCTTGTCGCATAGGTCGTGCATGTATGTGCTTCAATGTGACCCCAGAACATGTGGCGTTTCTGACGTTCTTCTTCCTCCAGTCTGTCACGTTCCTCTAGCTCCCGTCGCCACCTCTCTCGTTCCAGCTCCCGTTCCCTCTTCTCGCGCGCTAGCAACTCCTCGAACTCGTGCACGTGGGTTTCGACCTCGTGAATCCACTCTTGTCGAACTTTTTCCTGACGTTCGTGTTCCTCACGCACATGATGCTCGATCTCGCGGGTCCAATCCTGCCGAACATTTTCCTGACGTTCGCGTTCCTCGCGCAGGCGACGTTTGGTCTCGTTGGCCCACTCCAGTCGGACTTTCTCTTGACGATCGCGCTCCTTGCGCTGGTAATCTCTGACCTTCTTGTCGTGATCCAGCGCATCACGTTTCCATTGCGCCTCTCTGTCCGATTGCTCCTTCTTTTCGTGCTCCCATTCCCGTTCCATGGTATCATGCTGCTGCTTTTCTTGTCCCCACTGCAAACGGAGATCGTTCCACGTGTCCAGGTCTGGCGGACAATAGACATGATGGACGATCGTCTCCCAGGACGTGAACGAAAAGAGGGCGAGCACCAATACTAGGAAGCACCCGCCTGCGGTTTGGCAAGCGCTCGGCCCTCGAAGCCTCCTTGAACGCCGCGTTTTCCTTGGTAACAGTGGTTCACCCTCTGACGCCGACGACCTGAAGAAAATGATACAACTATCATGTGGCGGGCATGTCCGACGCACTGGTACAAAACCACGGGCATAGGGGACTCGCAGGAGCCGGCCCCATTGGCAGCTAAATTTGGATGATAAGGCTGATGTTTATTTCTGTACCCTCGCTCTATCAGTGTAGGTGAAGGAATTTGTAGCTGGATGGCCTACCCTTGATACATCTAGAGGTACATCTAGGTCGCAGATGGGCCGAAGGGTTGTGGCGGTAGGACAAAGTGCGCCGGAGCAGCTTCAGCGCTGTACAGGCCAAAAAAGGAAACTTTCTGCCAAATTTACTTCCAGGAACGACTAACCTGAGGCGGATTGGCCGCATCATGAGATTCATGATGGTCCAGCCTAACCTCGTAACAGATACATCACACAAGAGTCAGGGCTAGTTTCAGAGGTAGTATATATATCACTTCCATAATTTGAATGTGGGATTTGGACACACGCGATATACCATAAATGGAGCCCAGTGTCCCGAAAACTTCACATAGTAACAGGCATCGATGTAGAGGATCTTCTCAGCAGTTAGTGTCATCAATGTCCCAGAAACCGTACGTTCCATAGTTCTGTAAATGTACAAGAATCGTGAGTAATGCCCGATGATGTGCCGGTTCACACGCACCCATTGGGAACATTCTTCGGCGCCTGCAAATTCCATGCCATGAAAACGGATTGGCGTCGTGGCACAAAATTCTCGCCAGTCACCTCCCCGTGGAAGGTTCTCTAAATAATGCTCAATGCGCTGAAAAAAATTACATGATCAAAGAACGCTTGAAAACCGGAGCCTTACTCTTTTTCCTGATCCATGAGACGTGCAACCCTGGAGCGGCGCATCAGTAAACCAAAGAGGACATCATGACAGAAAGCATTCCTTATCTTTATACCAGTTCCAGTAAGTATTGCAATCTGGTTCGTACTGATCAATCTCCCATCGGCCAATCATACCTCCATGGCCCTAATATTGACGTCAATCGTCATTGCACTGTCCAACAAAAAAGCTACGTACCTTGTCTTCGCAACTCTTTGGCATTCTGTCGACTCCATGAATCTCGAGTGGAGTAGCCATACAATCCTCCACGCGCCTCCCCCAGTTTATGGGTAAGTTCATAAGAGCGGCCGTGTATTCTCTCGTCCCATAAGTCTTGCACTGGTGTGTCTCCACACGAGCCCAAAACAATCGAAGGCGCCTGCGTTCGTCTTCCTCGCGTTGCGTGCGCTTTTCCAACTCTCGTTCATGGTCGACACGCTCTTTCTCCCATTTGCGGAGAAGCGCCACATGACGATCGTCCTCCCATGCCCATTGTGCCTTCACAACTTCCCGATGAACCACCTGTCTCTCGTGATCGAGGAGCTCTTTACTCCATTCTTCGCGGATCCGTTCTCGCACACGGGGGTCTGCAGGATCGTTACAATACGTGACTGGCATGGTAGATGCGCAGAGACTAAGGGTGACAAGGAACGTCACGAGGGCGACAATGCGTCGACTGTTCATCGACATCCATGATGTACTATCAAGGAAATTCGATGATCCATTAGCATGATAAACTGAGGATGAACCGATGCCAGATAGGCGAGACGCGTGCTTACGGTGACTCTGATGGACCCAGTAACAATCGGTCGTTGGGCTGAGGTAGACCACCTGGAGATGCGAAGCCAGAATACGGCGGGGGTGGCACGAAGCTGCAAGCCTATGGCATCAGTATGGGACAGTCTCATATCAACCGCCACCCGCCTGCCAGTGGTCGCACCATAGTTGTTGTGTGTATTGTTCAACCTGACCATTATCCAACTAGAAACATGAACATTGGTTGGCTTTACCGGATACAATCTAATGATAGATTGAGCGAGTGCTTACCTTGGTATCAAAACGTCGGAATGTGTGAGAAGTATTGTTCGTGCGTGAGGTGGCAACTCGAGTGAGTGTGGTAGAAAACTCCGTCCGGCAAAACGGGCGGGTATTACCGAACAACGAAATCTGGCTGCGGAATTCCACCATTTACAAGTACAACATTCCGCCGACGAGCAGGGCTCCACGATGAATCTCATGGCGAAGACACGGAAATTGTTCATCGCCATTTAGCTTCGTTTGTGAAACATTCAACGTTGGAAATTCGAAACGTTTCCGTCACCCCTCTCAGGCCCGGGCTGATTGTATTCCCAGTGCGCCTCTGCGTCCTGTTAGTGGACAAGTGCAGACAGTTAGATCCTTGCGAGTATATCGAGACAAGACACATTTCACTGGCTATAGTTTGGAATGGGTGCGTATTTCGGATATAATGCATATACAAAAGGATAATCAAATACGCTCGTTGCATCTAGTCCTCAGGCTGCACCCCGGTCATTGGCATCGCCGCCTGTGATTGCGCGGTCGCCGTTTCCCCGATACCATCACGTCAACAGGGTCACGCATGGGAGCGCAGCGCGCAGGATAACCCCATAACGCCGCTGAACTAGCTGTACAACTTTAGTTCTTTTCAGGCACACAATTTTGCTGCACGGTCAAGTTGCCTGAAAAGGACTCATTCGGTCAGTACAAGTTCTAGCGTTGCGTGCCAGCATACGCATCACACGAACAACTTCCGTATTCTTCCCATGGACTCAGGCTTCCTGCCATTTTTACGACTGTGTGAGCGGTGTTACAGAACTTGTTGACAAGCTACGCTCCCGATTACTGGGTATCCAGGAACCTAACAGCTACAGTGACTAAACAATTGACACACAATTACTTAACAACACTATCAACTCATGTGGTTATGATGGCAATCCACGTCGCATAAGCTTGAGCGGAACGTTAGCGAAAGCACGGCCGCATCATACAATTCACATAGTAGGGTACTTCGTCTCGGGTTCCGAATCATTGTTAAATGTGGTGACGAGCATGGGACCAGCGCAGATGCCAGTGAACTCTAGTTATGCATATTGTAATGGATATAAAACCGTCGATTGTGATGTACTTTTTCTCTTCGTTAAGTCCGTGGCCAACACAATTCTACTGTATCATCTTAATATCTATGCTCAGCACACACTCTCGATCTGCGCTGAGTATCACGATCAACGAACTGCATGTGTCGGCAAAGTTGTGTCGGGGACTCACCACATTAGAGGGCGGGGTATATCAACATAATCCGGGAACAAACCAGAACCTGGTGGCTGCCGCGTAAGCGTCCCATTCTGAACCAAACATCTTTTGGAGTTCTTTGTCCTCGGCGATGGCACGGCTGACACCGACAGAAAGCGTCCATGACCACCATGCAACGCACAGCAATAGCGATCCTATGGGTCCGAGGATGCTACACTCTACAGCCAGGCTCCCGGCGGTCAAATGCGAGAGCGCCACCCCGGCAACAATAAGCATGGAGCCAGTATAGGAGGGGTGGCGAACGTATCCATATGATCCGTCCGTCACTAGCCTATGGCCAGGGAGAATGCTGAGATCAAAAGTGAAGAGTTGGCCAAGTTCTTGGAAGCACCGGATACGAATAACCATCCCAGTAACGGTCATAAACACACCAGTCACAAAGACGGGCGAGAGTACGTGAGATCTAGGGGTTGGGCACATGGCCATGTCGAGCTGAGCGGACAACGAAGGGGAAAGGGTTGCTCCGAGATGGCGGTTGAGGGTATAAACAACTTCGAACATAGCAATAAACCACAAGAGCACGCTATGAAGCTGTAAAATATGAGTATCAGTCCGACACACGGCAAGAACGCATAGCTACTTTGAAAATCGAGGGCGCTATCTGCAACACGTATGGTTCCTCGGTGTGGTAACGTCCTTTCTCTGGCGTCTTGTTAGGAGGTAAAAAAGCCCGATGATTGCTGAAGGTCTGGACGAGGACAAGGGCGGCGCGAATTAAGAGCAACATGAGTGAAACGTGAAACTAGTTGAGGGTGTCGGGAGAATTCCGCTACGTTCTGACCCCCTTATATATGACCTTGGGTAGAACGATTTGATGCCACGTTTTTGACAACGGGAGACGGATACGGGATATGATCGACGCCCGTACCCACCCGTGTTCATAATCCCCGTACCCATACCCGTCATGATCCGATCGAGTCCTAGGCTCACAGGTTGACCACGATATCCGGGTACACTCAACTCATCGCAGATTCCAGGGAAATAGAGGATAGGGAATTAAATAATGCCCGCGGTAGTTCCAGGGGCCTAGCGTCCGTGATGAACTATCTTCATCTCATGGAGACGGGAGTGCAAAGACGCTCTGCCACGTCTCGTCCGCGGACAAATGCTATTGAAAATTAGATAAACTTGGCAGTAGCGTGAGTACCTACCAAGTTCGGAGGATCTAAAGCGCATGTCATTCGGGAAAGAAACGCCGTCAAACAGAGATCCGGTGCAGGAAAGCACATGGATGATAGTCCGTTTCAGCTGCAGATTCAGATACACCGCTCGTCCTATCACGGTTCGAATGTCGTCATTTCACGCTCACCGCTATCGCAATGAGATATCCCGAGGAATTGAGGTCCTAAGAATCCCCGGATTCTAGATCGAAGGCCCAATGACTCGGGATCAATGCAACAATAGTGATCACGGCATACTCACTCGATGACGATTAGTACTAACTTGAAGGAACAATTCGGGTGGGACTACCAAGTAGTAACGTTGAGATATTTCCAGCAACTATGTAATGAATAGTGGCAGCGATAGCGTGGGCGAACCGCTTGGAGGAGGCTGATAATTCGTTGATGAAAGTCACTGACTGGCACCAAAACCGAACCGAACTTTCGAAACAACGTTAATACTAAAATAGTACTAGTAACTAACCGACTTTGTGACACAACAACATCCGCCAACGGCTTTCTTTCTTTAAGCACCCCCGGGCCACTAGCGAAGAGGGTCAGCGCTGCTGACAGTGCCTTGCTTGGTGTTGCTGTGGATGCGCTGGACTGCAGCTTATTCGGGTCACTAAAGATGGAACACATTGAACTTGACGCATCGTTGTTTATAGTAATTGACATCTGCTTGGAAATGTTGATTTTTGGTACTAGACAATCTCAAGCACCGGGACCCAAGTTTAGACAATGTCCAAAGTGGCAGAAGCCTCGGGCTGGTCGCCCTCATCTTGGAGATCAAAACATGCCGCCCAGGTGGGACGGCCACATCAATCAAATACTCTTTGTTACTGAGTCAGGGACATCATTTTCACGCGTTTCATCCACTCCAGGCGGTGGATTACCCAGACCCGAAACACTTGTTCAGGTCTGCCCAGTTTTCTCATGACTTACATATGTGTTCTATTGTCATCATATTTCGTTGCCGACAGTGTCCTAGCTAAAATCAATACTTTACCTCCTTTGGTGACACCCTCTGAGGTTTTTCTTTCGTTATTTTAGACATATCACCCGGGACGCCGATGGCCTTCGAATTTTCAGATCGAGCGACTACGGTTCCAGCTGGCAGCAGTCCAACGAAACGAAGCATTCCTTCTTCACGCGGGAGATTGCGCAGAAAGCTTCGACGCTTGTACACAGGTGAGTGTCACATTCGTTGTGGTCCTGATCCTGAGTTAGCATGGCAGCAAAACATTTCTGCAAAGATCGGATTGATACTCTCCTTTTCTCTCATATTGGTCTGGGGTGCCCGTCTCCCCGTGGTATGTCAGACTGTCACCATCTTGGTCCATGGTAATCATTCTCACGGAATGTCACAGGTACGTGTCGGTCGTATTGCGGGTCAGTATGCCAAGCCAAGGAGTAGTGGTACAGAGCTTATTGGAGACAAAGAGGTTCTCAGTTTCCGGTATGTTTAGCTCCTGAATGGGAAGACTTCATCCTGAACATTCATGCAGTGGTGACAACGTCAACGGGCAGGTTTATCCCTCCCTCCGTTTGCTTCACGTTCTGATCTTTGGTACGTCAGATTGGACCCGAAAGATAGAACGCCAGATCCACAACGTTTACTCAGGTCGGGCTTGATTCGAGAGCGTCATGCTGTCTGTCTCACGTGGAATTAGTGCCTATTTTCATTCAACAACAACCTTAAACTATATTCGCGGCCTGCTTACTTCGGGTTTTGCTTCTCTCCATCACCCGCGGAATTGGTCGCTTTCCCATGTCCGCTCGCCTTCCCTTCGGTAATGCCACCAACTGAATCTCTTGCGCTACTGATCGACATTCCATTAAAATACCTAGAAGTGAATTTGAGGAAATTCTTGAAAGTCTTTCCGATGCGTTAGACTTTAGCCGTACGATCGGCGTCGATTCTGGCAAAGAGAATGTACCGTTCGAACGTGGTGGTGGCCGTGGTGTACTCGGAGAAGTAGATTTCTATACCAGGTTCGTCAAATGACATTACGTTGATATGACGGTAGATGTTGATATCTTGTGGCAGTCACGAAGGCCTTTTACTCGACTATGAACAAGCGCTGACACGTGATTTTCCACTTGGAAGCTTGTCATCTGGAGAATCTTGGGAAACGGGCTATTATAATACGTCTGCACATTTTCTGTGGATCGGTGACCGTACACGACAGCTGGATGGCGCACATGTTGAGTACTTTCGTGGCATTCGCAACCCGATTGGGATCAAAGTCGGTCCAACGTTGGGCGACGAGGAACTAACCCGGCTACTTGAAGGTAAAACATACTATCCATTTATTCCTGACCATTCATTCGTACCCCTTTTCCGCATTCTCTGAAACCATAAGTCGTCAACCCGAACAAGGACCCCGGCCGTGTGACTCTTATCACACGCTACGGAGCCGGAAGGGCAAGTTAGCTCTTCACAGTAGAAGCAGAAGTGTTTTTGACATCGCGATCCCCCATTTCAGATAGAGAAGCATCTCCCAGGCCATATTCGTGCGGTCCAGACATCTGGACATCCGGTTGTTTGGGTGTGCGACCCGATGCACGGCAAGTGCGTTATTCTTATCCTTTCTTTCCCTTCTGTCTCGTCCTCCGGGGCTAACATCGTTGGGCCCAAACTTAAAGCACGCTCACATCCGGAACTGGTCTGAAGACTCGCCATTTCGGCACGATTATCAGCGAATTGACGTCTTGCATCAAGATTCACACCGCCTGGGGTTCCCGTCTGGGTGGTGTTAGCCTGGAATTTACAGGCGAACTTAATGATGAGGGGTTCAGCGTTACCGAGTGTCTCGGTGGTAGTATGGAGCTGAGTGAGGAGCAACTCGGATTGAGATACCAAGTGCGTGGACTCTCATTCTGGAAATGGTACCTTATTGTTGATCCGCATATCTCCGGCTAGTCATTCTGCGACCCCAGGCTTAATTTCGAGCAGTCGTTGGGTGAGTCGCCCAAATAAAAATGATTTCTGCACGTTCGTCTGTTTACTCAGGCACGCACCTTCTACTGCAGACATTGCTTTCTTGGTATCCAAATACTTCAGAGAAGCCCGCCGCGGAACAACCGGAGAAAGTAGCATCTATACTGCGCTCGGAGGAAGGAAGTAGTAACACGCATCCTGAGGTCTATGGGAACGTACGGAACAGCGGACGTTGTCATGTATCGTTACACGTGTTCTACGTCTGCTCATATCTCGTTATAGTGGAATGTTTCAATGCGAAAAAAACCCAGGTTTGTTCGGGCTATGGGACCATCGCGCCACATTGCTTCCTTTATCACGAGAGATCGAAGCCTGCACCTGATGAGATTGCTTGGAGTAGCTTTTCTCGCAAGACTTTCTCGCTTTGGTACCTCGGGAGCTGAGGGCAGACATGGTCAGCTCTAAGGAGCCAGGCCAAAGTCGGTCTTTACCTTGAGTAGATTGACACATGTACTCGAAGTGGGCAATCGGTGTTCGTCACTCCCGGCGTCCCGAATCGCAAACAATGGGTTCAATTGCTTGAATCCTCTGAGTGAGCGAGCCATGTCAACACGCCGTCGACGATGAAGTCACGGCCAGCGACTCACAGCAATGGTGGTCGGCTGCAGCTCGTGACGAAACGTAAAAACGCCCGCCTCTGCTCTTGGTCGAAATCCTCCATAACCTAGACAATAAAGTATGACCCTTCTCCCGTCCCAGAAAAAAAGGATTTCTCTCAAATCTGTGGCGTACCTTCCAGAATGTTTGGACGGTCGGCTCCTCGTCGTTATAAAGTCCACCGTAATTAGTATGTTGCCGCAAATCATCTACATCTATGGGAGTATTCACTCCGCCGAGAAGAATTTGCAACTCTTGTTGATTGAACATGCTAAACGAAGCGACTGGTCAGCCATCGCATTTCTCCTTTATTTATGACGAGTGTGTTCAGGAGCGCACCGGAGCCATTTGGGGTCTATCATCTCTGAAAGACCTTCGAAAAATGCTTCGTTTTGTAGCTTTATCTGCTTGCTCAATTTGTAATGAGACATGAGATATATATACTGAAGTCTGTTCTCCCGTGTAACGGGGATGTTGCTTCCGTTGCGGATTAGGTCGACAGCCTTTGCAACACCGAATTCTGTCAAAGAGAAGAAGCACAGCTGAACTCGGAAGGAAAATAAATGTATTCGCAAGACCTACCGTCGGTGGCGATGGCGAAATTCAGTGACAAGTCCTCCATATCGCCTGTATAATTTTTCAGGAAAACGAGTCCTTGATAAAGATCCGGATCCAGAGATGCAAGATCATCGAGGAAGCTCTGCTTTCCGAGCCACTGCGGTGATAATCCTCAGCCTACTTCGCTCGTGGAGAAACATCTAACGTCTCACCTTTGCGAGAAAAAAACCAGCGAAAGCCACCTCGACCAAAATGCCATCATAAAGTGCTTTCCCTAGGATTCTACCGATAAACCTATACCAGTTGAGGCTATGGGCTACAAGAAAGAAAACGCATGAGCACTCTAAAGGATGGGCAGCGGGTGATGGTGAACTTACACTCCGTGGCATAAGAATGAGGGTTGGGGTAGATCTCATTCTTCTTATTTGCAAGCCACAACCCGCGGTCCGTATCGAAGACTTCCTTGCATAGGGAAGTGAAGAATTCCTTGAATACCCCTCCGCCATCAATTCCGGCCCTTCGTTGTAGTGCGATTAGAATACACAAGTATAAGAGAGCTTTCGGATGGAATATAACTCACTCAGGTTCTCCAAACTGATCGATAAAAGTAATGCTAATTGGAGCTCGAAGGTCGACCTCTGAGAGTCGGTCATATCCGTCTTGAGCGATGTCAGTTCGCCTGATAGATGCTTCCGTCCTGCCCCTCGGTCCGAAATGGTCAAAACCCCTACTTGTTACGTCACTCTGCACAAATCGACGAAAGATGAGCACTCGAGTCTCAAACGGTATGGCAAATGGAATGTTGTTAAGCACCCCCAACCGCGGAGATAACCGGGCAAGATGTGACAGCTGGCGACGTGAGCCAGACCGAGGAACTGCAGAGTCGTCCACCTGTTGTTCTTCGTACCTGAAGGAATGAATTGATGACCAATAAAAACTTCATCAGCGGGCGTCACATACACGGCTGCCTCCACAAAGGAGTTCATGTCAATTTGGGAGTTTACGTGCCAGTGATCCTCAGGCATGAATGGCCTTCGAGAGCTGTAACTCGGTCAGCCGCGTTCGTATAAAATAGGTCCATGGAACGCACTCCCGTGCGTGGATCGCTTGTAAGCACTTTGTTATTTTGTCACGTACGCCCTCCAAAGAGAGATTGAGCCCAGCCACCGTCGCCTCCTGGATTTTTGCTTGATCCTCTCTCCAATACAGCGTGAAGGCAATATTGAAGAGGGTACGAGAGAATGGAATAAGCTCATTGAGGGTGAGTGTGGTCCGAGAACCAGAAAAAAATTCATCGTCACCCATCGTCAGGAGTGAATGTGTATATAAGTCAGTGAGCAAAAGTAAAGGTGGCCAGCACGATGCAAGAGAGGGATCTAAAGCTATTAAATGCCACGTTACAAGAAGACAAATTGGACGCGTACCCGTGAGCGACGCAAGATTCTCGTCACGACCAAGTGGCGTTGATCGAACGTACTCGCGATAGATTTCACGCACGAGACCTCCACCACCATACAAAAGTAACGTGGTAAGTATCTTGTCCTTTCTGGAAGGCCACACCAAATTAAGACTCAACAGCATCGAAACCAAGTCCGAGAGCAGTTCCGGATGCTGCTGCGCTGACTTGAGGAGCGAGTTTACGTGACTAGGAGAGGGTAAAACCTGCAGGCGCTTGCGGGTCCGTGAATCAAGCATCGGAAGAGCAGACCTCGAGACAATGGTAGTGGCAGGAGATTCAGAATCCGAGTCACTGTCGTCCGCCCACGAGGATGAAAGCGTTTGGGAATCTTGGGGTATTGGTGGTTCCAAAGCCTGCGTCGGTAAGGTGTTAAATAATGAAGAGAGGAGTTGTAAGTAAGCTTTCAGCGATGATACAGGCAGAATAGTATATCGCGGAGGGGTAAAAATCAAGAGGTTTGCAACAATGTTGATCTGCGACAAAGTAGAAGTTGTGGAAGCGATGTCGGAGATACACGATGATAGTACATGCATATGCGTGAGAGGGACTTGTCCAGACAGCTCGGAGAGTGAGGCAAGAGGAATGCGATAAGGAAGCAAGGGGATCGCGAATACGTGTGAGACCAATGCCGAAAAAGAGTTAGTGAACAACTCGGATGAAGGCGAAAAGTTCGCGAGTGGGAGACACAAAAGTTTCACAAGATAAGGAAGCGATGGGTTATTCTTGGACTCGGGTTCCTGTGAAGAAGTTAGTCGCTCAAACTGAAATTGGTTGAGGCGAAAGTGACAGACAATCGACGCCATAGCATGCCCAAGGTTTGCGTACAGGTCTTTTTGCACAAGCCGTTGCGATATGGACAGTGACAATTCAGCTCCAGATGGACAGAGCTCCGTGGATAATGACGGATCCAGAAGTTTGCACAAGACTTGAAGATGCGATACAGTAGCAGGGGCACTAAATGTAGTAGTTATGCAAATTGCGCCAAACCGAAATTCCAAATGCACCTGCCTTGGCTTGCTTGATATTGAATACAGTAAAAGGACGGTAACACGACGCAGAAGATGTGTCCAATGATTGCCGTCAGGGCCCTGTGTGGGTCCAAACAACAGCGCTGCAGCACTCTGAGTGATGACATGCCACATCGTAGAAGGGTAAACTTACCGTCGTCCTCAGACATTCTCTCTGACCACAGATGGAGGAGCTCCTCGTCCTGCCCGACCAGGACTAAGCAGCGCAGAGCTGTGAGGCTCGTGATTTGCTCTCTGAATACCTGACGCAGCCTGTGTCTGACGCGCTGGGCCGCGCATACACCGCGCCACCATGCCTGTATTTTGATGGCGCTTTCTTCCCGTTTACGTTGCGTTTCTCGCTCCATCCGTCGAGCTCGTGCTTGGTCTAAGATCGCCGCTTGAGATGATACGGAGGTTGACCCTCCTAAGTTGATCTCGCGCCGCCTGCGCTGATCTCCAAATAATGGGAGCATTTCAAAAATACGCTTGTGATGATATGAGACTTGCGATACTCCCTTTTCGTGGTAGTTGTGACAACAGGAAGATTGCAAGTCGAGGGGCACCGCGAACGCGCAAGCATCAACTCAGGCGACGCATTACATAATAATAGATGTAGTGTCTGCCGGCGGCGGCAGCTTGAGACACCTTGCTTGACGTCGTGTGTACTGTGCCCACATGCATGTACCAACTGTACCACTTCTGTACTAATGCATTTTCTTTGCTCACATCCGAGTTTCGCGTCTGAGTTGATGAGTGAAGGAGATATAAAATTAAGGTAACTAAAAATTACACAAGAATCTATTCCACGGTTAGCGACAGTACACCGCTGCGCGTTCATTGTTGTCGTTGTCGTTGTCCTTGTGTGCATCACAAAAACTGCAGAAAGATGATAGTATAAGACATTGATGTGACGTACAGTATCTGCATTGCTACATACCGTTGTTTGTATCATGTCGCAGGGGGACGATGTCGTGTAATACCAGCTAACGTGGTTCTGGCAGTATGATCAGATCCAGCCGATACTAGATACCGCTGACACGAATCCTAGTTCAGACATCACGATCCATTCGGCATCGTAAACGATATAAGTCTCTATTGCCAGACTAAGCTAGACAATACAGGATACACTAATGTCGTGAATTATCCGTATGGTGTAGCAATGATGGCTAGGGGATAGCACTAGAGAATGGCACGGGTGGGAGGCACCCGCACCCACACCCGGACTCCGTGTTGACGCCGGTTGAAGGGTCGATCGGCCAGGCGGCGGGGGGTGTTGAGAGCGAGCGGATGGCGTCGACAGCAAACGGTTGTGCTCGCGTTGACGCCATTTGAACGGCCAGGAAGCAAGGGGCGTCGAGGGCGAGTGGAAGGCGTCGATAGCAAGCGATTGTGCCCATGTCGACGCCGTTCGAATGGCCAGGGGGCGGGAGGCGTCGAGGGCGAACGGATAGCGTCGACAATGAGCGATTGTGCCCGTGTCGAGGCTGTTCGAATGGCCAAGCGGGGGGAAGTATCGAGGGAGAGCAGATTGCGTTGACAGCAAGCGGCTGCGCTCATGTTGACGCCGTTCGAACGGCCAGGCAGCAGGTGGCATTGAGAGCGAGCGGATGGCGTCGACGCCATTCAAATGGCTAGGTAGTGCCAGTGGTGTCAATGGCGTTGACAAGGGTGAGTGGAAGGTGTCGACACCATTCGAACAGGCAAGCAGCGGGGGCGTCGAGGACGAGCGGATGACATCGACAGCAGGCGATTGCGCCTGCATCGACGCTGTTTGAACGGCCAGGCGGCGGGGCGCGTTGAGGGCGAGCGGATGGTGTCGAGAGCGAGCGGTTGCGCTCGCCGTATCGATGCCGTTCAAGCTCCCAGGTGGTGGGTGGCGTCGAGAGTATTATTGCATATGCACCCCCGGGTGTTTAGGATGCGGGTGTCAGCACTGCCACCCGGGGGTACACCCGTGCAATTGCCTAGATAGCACGGACTTACCTGCAGGTATGGCGTCAACGGCACTG
>JBBPTU010000905.1:0-16528 GCA_038094295.1 Tylopilus aff. beelii | reverse complement strand
GAAAGGTTTTTTCGAGGAATACGCGGGGTGATGAGCAACACGAAGATAGTAGGTTGGAGGAACCTCCGAGAAAACTTCTTCGTACAGCGAGGAAGATCCTCGTGCTTCCTCGGGGTGGCTGAACATATACTGCGACAGAAAAGGGAAATAGAAGATTGCTCACTTACCATTATCTTAGAGTACTTATCAAATAAATCACGCTTCTAATAAGTTCTATGCTCCCACCATCACTTTCTATGCCCTCACTATCTGACACATGATCTAGCCTAGTTTAGTGTATAAAACTTTTGATATCCTCACAAATTGTGGGCTGCAAGCTACAAAAATCATGTTTGACAACACCATCTGCAGATCAAAAAAACAGGAGAGAGTATTGAGCTCGAGTAGTCTAGCCTAGTCTATAGCCCAATATTTCTAGAAATACGGTATACCAGGTGTATTGTGACTGGACAACAACCCACACTCGTCTGTAAATTCAGATTGTCTCACTTGCCACTGCTGTCGCAAATGCTGGTGGATGACTGTAGATCGTATTGGAATGAAGGCGCGGCTAACTCCGGTGAAGGAATATAACTGCTTGCGCGCGCACGGTCGAAGCACGACTAACACGTGTACCATTCCATCGACCTTACTATGCTATACGCACGATATTTCACGAACGTTGGTTCAGCTTTGACGAGTCATACGGTAAGTGTCTTCCTCTGTCGACGTGTAGAGCGGTTGAAATGACGATACATAGTATACAGGCTTGACGAATCGACTCGGACAGTTTAGTTTGATCGAGTAACATGGATTCAACAGGTACCTAGGTCGCTCCATCTATGTGAGACGACAGATATAACTCGAATCGGCTTGTCAGTGGACCAGTTGCATTCGCAAGCGAAATCTCTCAAGGATCAGTATGACCAAGGGGGAAGGACGACTCGGAAGTACATCGACGATGCGATCGGGCTCGGTCGTGAAGCACTGGAACTGTGCCAACCCGGCCATCACAAGCGAGCCACGTCTCTGGCTTCGCTTTCAATCCACCTCACCGCTCGGTATGCACAGTACGGGGCAATTGCAGATATGGAGGAGTGCATTGTCCTCGATCGAGAGGTCGCACTGTTCCCACCAAGGGACTCCAACCATTGGATGTCTTTGAACAACCTTGCATTAAGTCTCTCCGATCGCTACGACAAGTTTGGTAGAATTTCGGATCTGGATGAGGCCATCACCCTCACCCAAGAAGCTCTCACGCTGCGCTCAGAAGGTCACCCTAATCGCTTGTCATCTTTGGACAACCTTGCAACATACTTCTCCGCACGGTACGACAAGTCTGGCAGAATTTCGGATCTGGACGAGGCCATCACCCTCGCACGAGAAGTCACGCTGCGACCAGAAGGCAACCCTGATCGCTCGTTATCTTTGTGCAACCTCGCAACTTATCTCTCCTCCCGCTACGACAAGTTTGGTAGAATTTCGGATCTGGATGAAGCCATCACCCTTGCTCGAGAAGACCTCATGCTGAGCCCAGAAGGCGACCCTCTTCGCTCGCATTCTTTGAACAACCTTGCATTATATTTCTCCACACGGTACAAGAAGTTTGGTAGAATTTCGGATCTGGACGGGGCCATCACCCTCGCCCTAGAAGGTCTTACGCTGCGACCAGAAGGCCACCCTCATCGCCCATCATCTTTGGACAACCTTGCAATATATTTCCGCGCACGCTACAACAAGTTTGGTAGAATTTCAGATCTGGACGAGGCCATCACCCTCGCCCGAGAAGGTCTCACGCTGCGACAAGAAGGCCACCCTGATCGATCGCTCGTTGTCTTTGAGCAACCTTGCAACATATTTCTCCGCTCGCTACAACAAGTTTGGTAGAATTTCGGATCTGGACGAGGCCATCACCCTCGCCCGAGAAGGTCTCACGCTACGACCAGAAGGCCACCCTCATCGCTCGGCGCAACCTTACTTCTTATCTGTTGACTCGCCACGACAAGCTCAGGGTCAGACATCACCTTAGCGAATCAGTGAACTGTTTTTTCCTCATTTCTATATTTCGTTCTCATCATTACATCAGCCGTACGACCTGGAGGAAGCATTCAACTTCTATGCCACCTTTCCTCATATGCATACGAAACATGCCTGCGATTACTAGTCGAACATATTGCTCTTCTTCCGTCTTTACCACAGCATCTTACTATTCTCAAGGAGCACACTTCATCTCTTCCTATCGACGCATTCTCCGCTTTCTTGCGTAATGGCTCCCCAGATCGTGCAGTCGAACTTCTCGAGCAAGGCCGGGGTGTGTTTTGGAATCAGCTTACCCGTCTCCATTCATCGCTCGACGACGTAACTGCATCGGGCGCCACCGGGAAAACCATGGCCGACAGATTTGCTCGCTCGACAAAACTCATTCGTACGGCCATCCATTCCTCCGACAAAGACCAACATGATCGTCTATTTCATCTCAATCTCGAGATGCAGAATATCATCATTGCCATTCGCGAATTGCCTGGGCTGTCTCGTTTCCTTCTTCCCCCACTTTTCTCCAACCTCCAGTGCGCAGCCAGCAAAGGACCAATCATCATTGTGAATGCTAGCCAGTATGGCCGTGATGCACTAATCATTATGGACGACCGCAATCCAGTTCGTATTCCACTGTCAATCACGAAGGAGTATCTCCAGCTCTTATCCTCGAAGCTCCGTAATTTGCCTAAGCGCGGAAATTCGAGGGACATATCAAATGTTCTCGGTACTAGTACAGTCCTACGTTAACTCTGGGATGATGTCGTTTTCCGTATCGTCCAATTCATTCAGGAAAACATTCCATTGGGATCCCTGATCTGGTGGTGTCCCACTGGCGAGTTCTGCGATCTACCGTTGCATGCCGCCGGACCGTATCGGAAGGGTCAGCCGAATCTTCCGGATCTCTACATCTCCTCCTACACCCCTACGTTGAGTGCTCTCATTCGTGCTCGACGAACACATCCCACAGAGTCTTCACCAGATGCGAAACGGTTCATTGCCATTGGCCAGGCGAACGCAGTCGGACAGAGCAAACTGCTGACTGTGAATTCTGAGTTGGAGAGGATCGGTTAGGATGTTGGTGGTGCGGCCATATTCAAACAAATCGATGGCGAGGCATCCAGCATCCCACTGGTCGCCGAGGAGCTCGGGAAGAATGAATGGGTGCACTTTGCGTGTCACGGCGTCGCAAACCGCAAGGAGCCGTTCAAGTCTGCGTTCGCGCTTCGGGACGGCCACTTTACGATCGAGCAGATCATTCGCTGCGATTTGGGGAATCCAGAGTTTGCGTACCTGTCTGCGTGCCAGACGACGGTCGGAGACGAGGAGAGCCCTGACGAGGCGATCCACCTTGCTGCAGCGATGCAGTACCTCGGGTTCAGATCGGTCATTGGTACGATGTGGTCAGTCGCGGACAAGGACACGAAGGTGATCACGTCGACGTTCTACCAGCATATGTTGGACGAATCGGGATGTCTGGACTATACCCGTGCGGCGTTTGCATTGAACGAGACGATGAGGACGATATCTAGTGTAACACTTGACCAGCGGGTTGTATACATTCACCTCGGTGCCTAGCTCGTGTATCTTAGTTCCTGTGTTGACGTTACTCAGACAAATTCCTTTCGACGATCTTGGAAAGAGAGCTTTTAGGATAGTTTCAGGTCATACACAAGTCTTTAGCACGGAAGAAATACATCAGTTTCACAGCAAGATCAAGCCGCGTATTCGTGGCATTGATTGAGTGCAAGCCTTCGAACGATCTTACAGGCATATGAGAGAATGCAGCGTCGATATTATGGTATCTGGCATTACGAAACCACAGATACCACCGATATCCATTCGAGGCTATCCAATCAAGCATATATAGGTACCGCAACGCGCGCATGAACACCTGGTGGTCACCACAACTGACCTGCCGCGTGCTTCCGAGTCATTCGACCCTGTGCAGCGCGATGCGCCGTTCCTCCGTGCCCGGCCGTAGAGCGACCCGCGCGAATTGCGTCGCCATGCCAGCGTGCGCCTGCCTTCAGTCTAGCTCCGTATCAAGTATTGAACAGTTTCGCCTACGCGTATGGCTCGTTGACCTACATCACACGTAGCGTCGGCATGAACGGTTCGTGGACGACCCGGAGTCGTCAAGATATGGTGGGAAGGGCCCAGGAAAGATTGAGTTCGTCGACAAGATGCGGTACGCGAACGAGACGGTCCTCGATGGTCTAATTATACTGGCCGTCAGAATGGCCGTGAAGTCAGCGAAAAGGGAACGGCGGACCACGAGGACTCACACTCTTGCACCGTTGGACAAGATGGCACAGAAATGGTTTACTCTAGGACGCGTGAACCGGGGGAAGAAACACTGGACCCCGGACTCGGAGCCGGACGTTGTTGAGTCAAATCCCCCGAATCTTGAGCCTGACCAGGCGCGGGTAATCTGTAGCACCAGAATCTCCGACACGGAAGCGTCAGCTCAAAAAACTGTCTAGAACAAGGACACTGTTCGAAAGGTATGCTGGATGTCCAATATAAAGTTTGATAGCTAATATCAATGAACACGATCTTGCCAGGCTGATGATGAAGCACAGAGTCAACGTACTATTAGATTGGGGTTGCATCCACCATTCAGCTTTTATCCCCCGTATGATGCCTGCGTCCGTTTTCGACAGAGGGGGGGGAACATCCTGATCCCACTCTCGGGAATAGGAGGCCTTTGCGCCTCTGGCGAATTCTCCAGTCCGATGTATGTGAGGGGATGAAAACAGCGTCGATCAATAATACCTTCGGGTTGATCGAAAACTTGGAGTGTGTTATTTGGTGAGGACACTGGAATAGAGTCGGCGTTTTTTCCAACGTGGTCGTGGCATGAGTCTATTACGTACTAAGCATCCTGTGACTGTGAATTCAATGAAGAAGCGGTACTCGGTACGGGATTCGAAGGATTGGCTCTTCCCCTGCCCCTAGATTTTGCTGCTTGGACTGGCCGGACTTGGGGGGATTCTGAGGAGGGACATGGCGCAAGGCTCTGTCGTGGCCAGGTACTAGTCTTCCCGGGGCTGCCATTTCACGGCGGACGAAGGATTGGAGTCGAGGTGAGCGTCTGAGGCGACGAATGGGAGACATTATTTGAATCTCCGATTGAATCATGCCGCATCGCAGACATGCGGCCTAGATTTTTCACGCCATATTTCCCAGCTACAGCGTGAGATGGATCTAATTTTGTTCGAACGCACGAGACAAAGGATAGCGAGAAAATCGAGCCCCGCGCGAGAGATGGGGCGCGCGAGGCTCCGATTGATTGAAAAGGGAAGAAAATACAGGCACAAGCTCCGTGCGCCGGGCAGAGGAGGCGCGAAAGAGCGAAACCCGACTACTACAGTAAACTAGGGGAATACCATTAGTGTAGACTCGGTAGTAAAGATGTGAAAATATCTCACAATTTACAGTAAAAGCCCGGCTGAGGCAAGACCAAAGGGAGAAGAAAAGAGACCGTTGCGCGTAAATGTCGACGATCTACTAGTACTGAACGACGTAGTAGAGGTAGCAACCCGGGAACACCTTTTTATCTCCTCCTCGATATACCAGTATGGTGTGAGATAGCTGACGTCGGTTCTGTAGTCAGTACCAGCACCACTCGTGAGCATACCAAGGATACTGCCGTCTCTGGTGAGGACGATGGAGCCAGAATCACCGGGAGCAGAGAAAGGACCGTTCTTGTTGCCATAGGGGAGGACGGCGACCTCGATCGACCTCTCCTTAATACCGTATTCCTTGTAGACGCGAGTGAATAACTCCATTCCCATAACGCGGCCGAAGGTGGTGCCAGTAGCATGACCGTTCTTGACGACGAGGAGACACTTCTCCCCGTTCGCATCAAAGTGCTTGGGGTTGCGGATCTCGTCTGCCTGGACGACGCCAAACGCCTGGAGAAGACCATCGTCTGGGTACTCGTAGCCTGCCCGGTCCTCGGGCCAAGGGAACATAATATCACCATAGTCTAGCGACGAGATGTTACCACCTGCGGGGAATATAATGTCAGCTGAAACTGCGAGATGACACTTGCAGAGAGATGGAAATGTACCAACATAGATCTTGTTGCCCTTGAACGTCGCCCAGTCGATCTTCTCGTTGTTAAGTTCAACGAGCGCCCAGTCCCTGGTAAAGTTGTGGGGCTTGACGGCTACGGCAATAGGTTCGACGTGGACAACCTCACCGATGATCCGCTGGTCCAGAGTCGCCCAGCGCTTTGTAATTTCGTCGTGGAACTTGTCCGCCTTGTCAATCATCTTCTTCGCCTTCTCCACCAGGGACAAGTGCTCCTTGCGATTCTCCGTTATCTCCTCCTTCTCCCCCTCCGTGGGCTCGCCAAGCCTGCTAAGCACCTTCTCCCAAATCTTGATCAAGTCATGCTGGTGCTCGATGGTGAACGTCATGCTCTGGACGGCATCTGTGTAGCCCTTGTTGCCAAGAGCGATGACCTACTCGCGGGGATGGCTCCTAGTCTTGCAGGATAGGACCGTGTTTGGATTGGCGGAAGGATGGTGGGCGACGTGCGCGCAGGTGAGGAGGAAGACGCGATTGCTCTCCTTGCTCTCGCGCAAGTAGAGAGCGCCAGTGCCCTCAAAATGAGGGGTCTTCAGTGGGGAAATGGAGAGGCCAAAAATGGGAGTGAAGGGCTTGCGGAGCTCGGGACATGGTCAAAGAGAGGGTCGAAGCTGAGCATCTTGGGGCCAGAGACGGAGCGAGTGACGATGGATTCCCTGAAGCCTACTTCGATGCCTTCAAAACCTGCCTCGGCCGCAGTGTGGGCATCTTCGTAGAGGAGAGACGCGGGCTCGACCCCAATCCAAAGCAGAAGGGGGCTGAACGTCTTCTCTCGTGCCTCTGCGAAAGCGACAGGATCCACCGACGTCCAGAGGACCTTTTATCGTCGAGCAAGTCACAGATGCGCTCACCGACGGCACGCCAGGTGGCCTTGGATGGTCGTATACGGGGCGTGCCTCTCTGATGATACGCTGGGCCTCCGGGCCAGTGCGTACGGATCCCCGCTCTTGTAGACGCATAGGGCGCAGCTCGGAGTGCCGTAAAAGTCGTAAGCGGCCTTGGGGTAGAATGCAGAAAGACGTTCCGCATCAGAGCTGAACCCTATCGTACTATCTCAGATGAAGACCAAGGACTGTCGTCGACTCACCCAGCTGGAGACAAATTGGCAAGGAGGCGCTTGCATCGCTTTACATGAGGGTGAGAAACTCGTTGCCTAATCAAGCGCTCACGACCATCCTCGTCGTCCCTCGTCGCCTCTTCTGGACCGTACTTGGCAGCGCGTGCGCGGAATCCACGTCTGGATGAGATTGCTCCAGGGCCACGAGGCTGTCGTACGCATTGGAAGCTTACACCACCTCGTCACTCATGCGTCTCATTTAAGAACATGGATGGACGGATGACGTCAATATCGTGCATGGCGGTCACGTCACTTTGTTGTCTTCGGATCAGGAAGCCGACGCCACACAGGACGATTACCAGGCGGCAGCGGATGCTGGATGGCCTCTGGATGACGTGCTCAGGTTCAGCAAGGAGGAAGTCGAAGCTGTGAGTGTGTCCCGGTTTCGTCGGTGGATCGATTACCATTTCCCGAGGATGTCTAGAATTTCGGCTTCCACTGTCCAGCGGTCAACTTCCCGGGTTACAACCTCTGGCCCCCGAAGCTGGTCACCAGACTCTATCAATTTGCCAAGTCGCGCACGGATTTCAACCTCTCGTTGCATACACATACACACACGCCTGTCACTGCGATTACTCACACGAGCACCGTGTCCGGGTCCTCGACGAACACCACACGCTCTTACACACTTTCGACTCCCCGTGGTGCCATCGCCTGCTCATGCATCATTCACGCTACCGACGGCTACGCTTCCCATCTTCTCCCATTCTTAGCAGGCCCACATGGAATCTTCCCTGTTCATGGTCAGGTCCTCGCTACGCGTGCTTCTGTCAACGCGGATCAAATTGATGGTGGCAGCTGGTCTGCAAACTGGGTATTCACACATACTTTTCTTCATTCTTGTTTTAACGCGTCAGTCGTACAGGGTGTAGAGTACTGGTTCCAACGTCAGTGAAGCCCTTCGTCGGTTTTTACCTACGATGCTCGAAGGTAAGTTCGAGCCCAGGCGAGCTCCCGAAATGGAATGGGTAGGTATATAGTCAGATCTCAGTTCTGTCGTGACCGTGTTCCTTTTTAGACGGGTATCATGGGTCATACAGTGAACCGCGATCCTTTCGTAAGTTTGGTCGTGTACTTGCCCAGTGTGCGAGGATTTGATACTCATCGGCGATGCAGATCGGACCTGTTGATGAATTACCTGCGGCAGGAAAAACTGGGGCCGGGAAGTATGGTGGTCAATTCATCGCTGCTGGGTATTCAGGCCACGGCATGCCCCGTGCATTTGTATTGTACACCATTTTCTCTCTCGTTCCTTGAGATGACTTATTTTTCTTTCCAGTGCCGAAGTCGTTTCACAGATGATTGTGGCAGAGATGACGGACACGGAGTGGACACAGCCGGAATGGCTACCGACACGGTATCTTGACAGTCCCTTGTCTTATTTGCGATTCTGAGGAACAGAGACTACGTGTTATAGAAGCATGTTTGACATCCCGACTCACGAAATGGGAAGGTTTTCTTGGCCAGAAACTTGAACATGCCATCCATTTTCGCCACACTACTTTGTTTACTAAGTAGTACTTACAAGGTGTGCAGTTGGGGATTGGCGCGCATATGACCGTTATAATACTAGTATGTGGTTGAGAAGACAAGTCCAGAAGCTTCAAACACACCCCATAGCGAGCGGAGTGCCAGCAGCTCCAAGAATGGGCCGCGATTTGATTGAATCTCAGTCCGGCGTAACAACGATAGCATAGTTGCCATATTAGTTGGTGTTGTTTGTTTCGCTCCACTGCTTCTGCCAGGTGTCAAGATGAAGATATCAATTTCTATCGTGATTCGACGATGCCGTGTTCGATGACATTCCAAACCGACCTCAAGTGGGAGGACCTGCAACGGTCTTTTCGATCGAACATGGTTCTACAAGCCCAGCGAGATTGCCATCCGAAAACCCTACACATTCTTTCTGGGTCAATTCATCTCCGGATGCTAACCCGCTAGCACGTGAAGGTAGCACAGGACCGTTGACCTCGGACATGGACGTGTGTATCATCGGCTCTGGCATCACAGGCGTCAGCGTAGCATACCACTTCTCCGAAGCAATTCGGACGAACGCACTATTGCTAGTCGATTAGTGAGTGACAATGCTCGGCAGTCTCCGGCACCGAGTCATTGGAGGGCAATGGTCGGTAGCATGGACCATCGATCGATCCGTGCTACTACCTGCATTTGTCGTCGACTCACCCAGCTGGCGGATGGGCGTTGCGTGGCTTTACATGAGGGTGAGAAACTCGTCATCCCAAAGTTCAAACATGCTGGACGCTAATCAAGCGCTCGCGACCGTCTTCATTCTGACGGTCTTCGTCGTCCCACTAGCTGCTGTATTTCGCAAGAGAGGCCGAGCGACCTCAAAGGAGGGCCATTCACTTCCTTCCGGCCCGCCCGCGCCGTGGTTCTGGAGCAATGTCATGCCGACCGTCAAGTCAGCTTCCCACTCACTCTTTTCGAAACTCGAACGCCAACACTGATCGTCGGTTCCTTTTCAGCATCGGTTCCACCTTCGTCGGTTGGGCTAACGAGTATGGTCCAGTCATCGCCGTTCGCCAGGGTGGCAAAGTGGCCATCGTTGTCGCGCGCGTCGAGGTGAGCCAGGATGTTGTCTTTTCGCTTCAACGCCGATACCTTTTGTTGTGGACAGGCGGCAACCGAGATCATGGAAAAAGAGGGTAGCGCGCTCGCCGACCGTCCTTCGATGATTGCCGCGGGCGAAACTTCTTTCGGGGGGCAAACGGATCACTCTGACTGGCAACGGTGAGCTATTCCGTCGTCTGAGGAAGGAAATCCATACGCATTTCCAACCCAAGGCTGTGGAGACGTATAGGGATATCCAGCTTGAACAAGCAAAGACGTTCGTCCTCAACATTCTAAGCGACTCGGAGAACTATCGAAAGCATATCCACCAGTACGTCCCATCGCGTTGTATGCGCGTGTTTCATGACGCGAATGTATGCTACTCTAGGTATTCCGTATCCATCATGCTTCGCATTGCGTACGGCAAGTCGGGTCTCGCGTCGACTGAGCATCCAGACTTTGTTGGGCTACAGCAAATCGTCGTACACTTTATTGAAGGGATGCGACCTGGTTCTTACCTCGTGGATCGATTTCCTTGGTTGAAATATATTCCTGGATACGGAAGACCTCTCAGGAGATATCATGACTCTATTCTACAGAGACCAGCTGAGTCGAGTGGAGGATGCAATGGTGAATCGACCCTTCCCTCATATCTGCGTGTAACATCTGTCTGACAAAACTTTATAGTCGTCGCCAGATGATGCCGGCCCGTCCTTTGCGAGAACGCTGCTGGACAACGTACACGAACATCAATTGTCTTTCGATCAAGTGTGTTTCCTCGCTGGAACCGTCTTTGAAGCTGGTTCTGACACGGTATGCTTATCTCCTTGTCATTACGTGTGGACTAAGTAGACTATAGACCGCAAATGCCATCATTGTCATGATTATGGCTGCAGCTTGCTTTCCCGAGGCACAAATGCGGGTGCACGAAGAATTAGATACGGTCGTCGGAATGGATAGACGTGAGTCCGACAATCTCTAACCATTGGCGTCGTTCTTCTCCCTCGACCTTAGTACCGAGCTAGAACGATTGGGGCACGCTTCCTCAGCTTCACGCATTCATTTCGGAGGGACTTCGCTGGAGGCCAGTGACCCCTCTTGGTAAACTAATCGACCGATACAAGAAGCCTCACGAATGACCACTCTACAGGGTTTGGACACCGTTCGACGAGGGATATCATCTGGGTGCGTCCCTCTCTTTCCTCGGCAAGGTAACTCGGCTCACATCAAACACAGAGAGGTTATTATATACCCGCCGGCACGACCGTGACGGGAAACCAATGGTACGTGGGCTTCTCTCTCGGATCCACGTCAACCAACCAACTACGACGTCGGCGAATCAGGGCCATCAGCCGCGACCCCGTCGCATTCCCCGATCCAGAGACGTTCGACCCTCAACGCTGGCTCGACTCCGAAGGCCGACCGCGCGACGACCTGGACTGCTACCCATTTGCCTTTGGTCGAAGGTGCGCCTCGTTCATCGTCGTTGCCGTCGTCTGCGACGCTCACGCGCGCATAGAGTGTGTCCCGGAAAACATTTCGCGAGCCGCTCGACGTACGTGGCGCTCGCGCTCCTCTTCTGGTTGTTTCGGATCGTCGCGCGTCTGGGTGCGCCGATCGATACGACGCCGGACCAGGACAATATCGTCGCACACATGGCACACTTCCAGGTCGACTTTGTGCCGCGCGTTCAGGAGGCGCGGTTAAGGGAGGCGATGGGGACGTGAATGACGTGCAGGCGTCGTTCGGACGGTATCTACGTTTGTACATGTACCTTCAAGTCACGCGTGTTCCGTTGATAGATAGTTTCGTTTGAGCGGGCGTGGCAGCGGGACTTGGAATCTGTCCGGGAAAGCCCGATGGAGTGATTGCGGACCCTCACTGGCATGCCACCACTTGCAGATCACCCTCACGAGCTCGCCCCATCTAAACGACCTGGAGAATGGGGTTCACTCCTGCTGGTCATCCAGACTTGCCTGCCTGTCTAAACGCTTGTCTCCAGCACTTCGAAGCGCCGAGCTACCTACAGAATACGATCTCTCTTTATACTTCGTTCGACCGTATTCATCATCAGCTCGATGCTTCTGAGCGCCAGGATCTATTTGATCGTCGTATGCACCATCCATTTCCCCTTACACACCCCGCTGGCCTCCTACAGCTCGGGCGGGTTAATCTCCCATTCTCACCTCACGCTGGCCTACTCCTCAGACACGAAGCATCAGATGTCATTTTTCCCATACGTCATGCCCTCAAATCCTGTTGTGGCACCCAGCGGTGCTAACCTTTCCCTCGTACGTTCCTCAGGCCTCACCAGACTGTCTATTGCGCCTCCACGTTATTATAGCTAAATCGGATCACATCCCACCAGCAGTCACTCTCGGTGCGAAATCCTCTCCAACCTGGCCGTAGAAGCGATGAAGCACCCGCATTTCGTATACCAAGGTGTCCGAGATTGCTTGGATGGTGCGTGGCCTGTCGCTTAGACACGCAAGTTGAAGGTGCATGACATTGCTGTGTTGTTGTGTTCCCCGGGTGACCTCGCCTTTCTCTCCGTTTGTCAGAGGACCAAGCAAAGAATAAGAGTTCTCTCGGATGGGGCCATTTGCGTCGCAGAGGCCATGCTGTCTGCCGGCTGTGGAGGCATCGTTAGTATGGCGTGGTCAGCGTTTGCAGATAGAAAGACTCTTTCCTACCACGTTACCCGAGGATGCGTGTCATCGTGGTATCCGTTGCTGTCGGATCCCATGATGTTCATTCTCGAAACGAGAGACCAACTAGCTATCCCGCCAGTTCTCTAAGATAGCAGACCAGAATCTGATTGTAGTAGACAAATTGGCAAAGGGGGGACGCTCAAACTGACACCAAATCTCGATATCGAAGGTACATACACATTAATTTGGGGGATGTCGAACTCACCGTCCGCGCCAGCTCCAGTTTCCGATTACAACGCGAGAACCATCATGCCTGAAGCAAGTATGTGCGGTTCTGAATTAGCTGACGTCCCTCAAATTTCAAAGTCCCCGCGGGTTATTCGAGAAAAGTCGCAACGAGTGTTGGGACACCGTGTTGCACGGTGTCGTGCTCTTGATGTCATACAAGCCATATCCTGTGTAATGTTCCTGTAAGTGATGTGAGCCCAAGAACGCGGAATTGCCGCAACACTACAGACTGTGACAAAGACAGTATATTTTACACAGGTTGTGTTGATCAAATCTGACTCAGCATTGGGTTCCGGCGTGCCACTGGAATTTGGAACAAAGTCGTCACAAACTACGTTCTGTAATGAGTATGTCGAATGAAAAAGCTACACCACCGACGCAGGATTTCTTGCTTGTCCGTGGACGTGGCATTGATCGAATTCCCCATTCATATCACTGCATGAATCTTCGGTGGTCCCTGAACGTGAATCGCCAATAGTTAAAGGACTCCACAAAGAGAAGGCGCTGGGGGCACCTACTTTTGATCGCTTCACCATCGTGTTGTTAGCCATTCACGATGATCCATATGTTGCCTGCTTCCACTGTAAACGGAGGATTAGAATTGCGTGAAGTGGGAGAAATCCACACCCCCAGGTCTTCCGGTGCGTCTTCTGGGCAGCTCACTGTCCGTTCGTACAAGATCATTGGATTGGCCATCTGGATGACCTCGCACTTGCATCGCATTGCCGTTTTCGTTCAGGAAACAAGATCAAAGATGAGCTTGATCGCATGCAGCAGGCACGAGGGAAGATACCATCTTTAGCGTCACTGTTCTTATCGGCATCGCGTCTGGACAGAAGCAACGCATTGGTGAAGATGCAATGCTTCTTGAAAAAAAGTTGGACGCTATCCATCGACACACTCCTAGCGGATGCCGAGCTGCGTAGAGCGAATGGAACACAGATGAAGTTGTTGAACAGATGGGGCTGCAGATCACGTAAAGTGTGGTTCCACTGCGACTGTGGAGTGTCTGTGTTCCTTGAAGCCAAAGCTAGGAATTCTCGAAACTCGACTTGGAAAAAGCAAGGTCCGAGACTTGTTGGGGTAGTATGCGCCGTATGGCACGTTCTAGAAACTAGGAATCAGCGAAAAGCTACTCCTGCGGTAGTAAGGGAACTGCTGGCCGTGGTGATGTACCTTTCCGGGCACTGGGCAGCACCTAGGACCTGAGCTCTCACAAAGATCAGTCCCGAGTGCTAGTTAGCACAAAAGACCAGGCCTTATTTATCACACGTGCTGCGCATTGGACTAATAATGGTGTAAATAACCCTGCTTCCTGATGCACCGGGGACATTAATTACTGGACATGCCACTCGAACGGACGACCTGGATGACGTCTCGCTTACCAGACTGTAAACCGAGATGCCCATTGGGGCGATCAGCGCGTCAGATCCAGTCTGGTTCTGCTGATCCTGGCCCATCCAGGGACTCTGCCCGCCGCCACACCCGGGGACTCGTCCTGCAGCCCCTTCTCGTCGCCCGACCTGCTGCCCTTGCCCATCGAGGGCCAACCCTTGACACGCCTGACAAACTCGCCCACACGGCACGCTCATCGTTGCCCGTCGCTTCAAACACGCCCCGCACGCTCGGATCAGCCTTGCGGTACACCCCGCGATGGCGATATACGGTGCTTTTCACGTGGCGGCACCCGAACACGCGCTCAAAGGCCGCCTTTTGCGTCGCAATGGGGGACTGGGCGACCAGCGCATCCATGGCGCGGAACCAGACCGCAATCTCGGAGACGGTGTAGTCATTGGGCCAGGGTTTGAGGGGCGGGTGCGGGTTCTGGGGAAAGGTCGTGCGGATGGCGGTCACGGTGTTGGGGGTGTTGGTGTAGAGCGAGGTGGCGGGCAGGACGGGGGACCGGAGGTTCATCGGGGCTGGAACGGGCTGCTGACGGGGGTCATCCTCTCGGTGGTCTCGGATTGCGGGGGCGGGTGGGTGTTGAGGGGCGGGCTGGCGAGAGGAGGGTATCGTCTGGGTGGGGAGCACGTAGCTCACCGGGGGCGGGATGTAGACGTGAGGGTAGCTGTCGGGAAAGTAGAACCGCTTGACATCAACCCCGTGTACTCAGCATGGTATAACCAGATACAAGTTACAATTCTGTCTCATTTCGAAAAGAACATATAATTAATTCTATTCATAGCTAAGAGCCAGTTCGGTAGCAGTGGAAATCCTTTCGAAAATCGAATTTGCATGATTGTTATTGTTTGCAAGGCTCGGCTTGCCTTCCGGGATTCAGTCGGAGACTAAATTACAACGAACCGAATACCCTTCCCCCCATCGATATGACCGGCATACAAGTCGATTATCTGCACCAGGCAGACATTCAACGCCGCTACATACACCAATCCTTACTTGATTTTTGTACACAACTTCAAATACTCTCTGATACAATGGCTAAAGCCTCTGCTACTGAGAGCTCAGCAACGCAAGCCAGGTGGACTACTCAAGAGGTCAAGGCGCTCGTGGATTTTCTCCACGAGTTTCGTTCTGAGCGTGGTGATGGAGGAAACTTCAAGGAAACAACAATCGCCAATGCAGTCAAGCATCTTGCTCGGTTCCATTCGGGTGGAAAAGCGAAGGACTCGAGAAGCATGAAATACAAGTGGGGGACGGTATGTACTTGCACCAATATGAGGCTGTCTTTCACTGATCTTATGATATAGCTAAAGCAAACATTCAGTCTCATTGGCCAGTGGCTTGAGCAGTCCGGGGTACCTGCCTGGGACAACGATAAGGGTGCAAACATCCAGGATAAGGATGCGGAGAAGTTGTTTGATACATTTTGTGCAAGAAAGGTACGGACGGTATAGTCAATGTCACATCAGTACACTAACACTTAGTAACTAGGGCCACAGTTCCTTCAGAGAGTTCCGCAACCACGGATGGGAGTATAAGGAGAAGATGGAGGACATCTTCCCCACTGGCATGGCGTCAGGTCGCCATACCCATCGTGGCACCCATCAAGCCCAGGATGACACCAATGAGTCGCCCATCCTCGGCACACCATCCTCCAGTTTGGCTGCCACATATGGTGTGAGCGCCAGTCTGGACAACCAAGCTATTGCAAACACCGCCCATACCGTCGCTGCTGCCATACGATCTCTCCAGCCGACCTCCGAGTCCTCAAAATCAGCTGCGCCAGCAGAGCTTGCGCCAGCAGGAGGGGCTTCCCTCCCGCAATCTGGTTCCTATACCGCATCAGAGCTGTCTTATTCATCTCACAGGAACAAACGTCCAATATCTTCCCTATCGCCTGATGATTCAGGCACTGATCGACAATCGTTACTCTTTTCTCCCAGCGCCCTCCCACCTGTTTCAACCATTTCTACAACATCCTCAGCCCGTGGTGGAGAACGCTCTTCCAAACGCAGTCGAACCTCAGCACAGAGTGCTAGTGTCTCAAAGCAGGCGGGCTCAACGTCGGTCGCATTGTTTGCTGTGAATGGTTCTGTTCGCCACTTCGGTGACAGGCTCCAAGGCATCTTCCTTGATCCCGCCGTAGCTGTTCGTAATGCGACCAGCCTGCTGTACTCCGATTCCAACATATCTGAACAACATCGCCGTTATTTCACCCGCTACTTCCCAGACAATCATTTGCACGCTGCGTCCTTTATTGGCTTGCCGGATCATGCCCGTGTTCCATTCCTTGGTGATTTGTACGATCAGTCTCATCCCTTTGGACCAGGCCCTAGTAGTGCTACGACTAGTGACTAGTAGTACATCTAAACCTGTATGATTGATG
>JBBPTU010000904.1:0-16533 GCA_038094295.1 Tylopilus aff. beelii | reverse complement strand
TGATCTATCAATGGTGGCTATCAAGTGAGGATCATGCTCACAGCGAGCAATGTATCACATTTTCATGCTAATTACCATTATAGTGATCCATCAAAACTACTGAATCGACTGCACCCATGCACCTATTTCTTGAAGACATTTGGCTCGGTGGAGCAGAATTATGACATCTACGACAGAGAGATGCTGGCGGTAATCCTAGCATTAGGGGAATGGAAACACTACCTGACCAGGACCCTCCATCCCATCACGATCCTTACCAACCATCGTATCCACACCTACTTCAAACACCCGCATGCCCTGTCTTGTAGGCAGGCTAGATGGCAGATGTTTCTCCAGGACTTCAATCTCATTTGGACGGCCCTCCCAGGGACAGAGATGGGCCCCACTGACACCCTCTCTCAGAAGGACGATGTCGATACCTCCCAGGACAACACAGACGTTGTCTTCTTACCACCTACCGCCTTCATTCACCAGCTAGACGTTGCCCTTGCAGACAAAATCGCATCCTCTACAGCATCCAACCCCCTAGTGCTGCAGGCCCTTTCGGCCATCTCTTCTGGCACCCCCTCTCTACCTCGAACGGATCCCTCGGATTGGTCCTTTGTCAAGGGCGCCCTGTATTTCAAGGGCCACCTCTATGTGCTCAAATTGGCGCAACAGGACCTCCTCCTCCAGCTGCACTTGTCCCCTGCAGGCGGCCACGAGGGTCACTTCCACATGTTGGCCAGGGTGTCTCATGACTATTGGTGGCCAGGCCTGGCATCCCATGTCCACCACTTCATCCAGGGTTGTTTTGTCTGCCAAGCCAACAAGGTGAACACCCATCCCACGGTTCTGGGCCTCTCCCCTATTCCCTCGGTGGCCACTCACCCCTTCCAACAGGTCTCCATTGACCTCATCACCGACTTGCTGTTGTCTGATGGTTTCGACTTGATAATGGTCATGGTCGACCATGGCCTTATGAAGGGGGTAGTTTTCTTGCTGTGCACCAAGAATGCAATGGCAGCAGATGTAGCCACCTTATTTTTCAAACACGTCTTTCCCAGATTCGGTCTACACAACAAATGTATTTCAAATCGCGGAGTACACTTCGCTTCCGCCTTTGCCAAAGAGCTCACCCACCTACTAGAATATGATGTAGCTCTATCCACCACATACCACCCACAGACTGATGGCAAAACTGAACGAGTAAACCAGGAGCTAGAGACCTATTTACAGATCTTCTGTGGCAACTCCCCAATGAACTGGAATGAAGTACTCCCCATGGCAGAATTCTCGCATAACTTGGCCACCCATTTAGTCACGAATGCCTCCCCATTCTCTCTGAAGATGGGATATGAACCATGAGCCTACCCACCTGTTATGGGCTGGGACGAGATTAAGGCTCACTATGCTGAGTTGCATCGAACTATCGATCATGCTACTGAAGCACTCGTCACAGTGGGCCTCCTCAGTACCTTGGACCGGGACATGTACCTGGTATACCCGATGGGGGAGTCGAACGTGGGAAGCCCAACCACAGAGTAGCTGGGTACCTATTTTTCTTACACCGCTTCCTTTTTCCTTTTCTTGTCCCGATCTGATCATATCTTGTACACCGCCATACGGACCATTTAGCAGCGTGTCATTGCCTTGCGCAGTCCGCAGTATGTCTTCCCTGTCATCTCTTCATTTCCGCTCACATCGCCTTCGGATGGAGCTTGTAGTTCTATTCTCATTCAGGACGCTTTCCTCCCCCTGCTATATCTCTTACTATAGCAGTAGTTTCCCATCCCCTCATAGTTACATATAAAAGCGCCACTATCAGCGCTCATGTACTTTAGTTAGATCTATGCAATCACTAGCATAACTTACTCATGCCGCTCAAGCGAGCGAGACCATCGACCTGGCTCGAAACCACCATACTTGCGTCCTCGTCGCTTTAACCTTCTCTCATTCCCTTCGGATCTTCACACAAGCCTTCGCACTCGTGATCGGCGAAGTAGTAAACCGCTATCGCGTTAACACCACCCCTCCTAAAGACTACCTTCCTCCCAGCTCTCGAAGAATGCCTAACTATCCTGGACCAGGCCCAGAAGGAAGTGCTTGCAGCCCACCTGAAAGCCCAGCAGGACATGAGGGAACAGGTGAACTCCAAATTCAAGGGATGGAAAGTAGAGGACAAAGTATGGCTGGAAGCTAAGGACCTCCAGATCAAGTTCACCCATCGGAAACTAAGCCCCAAAAGGGTCAGCCCATTCAAAATCACTCAGGTACTAAGCAGACTTAACTATCGACTTGCACTGCCCCTGACATGGAAAATACACGACATCTTCCACGCCTCTAAATTAACTACTGCCACCACCACTGCTGACTTTGGACCCACCTTCGCCCAGCCACCCCATTAAATGGTAGAAGGAGATGCTGAATATGAAATTGAAACCATCAAATACCACCATTGCAAGGGAAAAAGTTGGGAATACCTGATCGGATGGAAAGGCTATGCCAATAGAAAAGATACCTGGGAACCAACTACTAATCTTTCCCATGCCAAAAGAATATTAAAAGATTACCAAGCACACTTTCCCAAAGACTTCCCTCGACGAAAGTGAACCCCTCAATCGTCCCCTCACCATGTTCTCCATCATCAACTTGCTCGCATTAGCACTCTCCTACTTTTTCATTACCTTTCTCACCGTCTTCTACTGGAGCTACAGCCAGTATGGAATAACCGCTTCGATCACAACACCATGGGGAACAATCTCCCTCTCTCTCACCCCACTTCGTCTCCCTGGACTGGCAGGAACTTGGGCAACCGCCCTGACGGCACCACCTACCAGGCCTCAGTCACCGCCCCCCCAATCCCTCCCACGATCATCACTCCTGCCCCTAGGGAACCCATGCCACCACCACCCCCTGCGCCACAGATCCCTCCACTGCCCACTCAGGAAACCCTCAACCAAAACTGGCGACAGCAGTGGGTAATCACAGATCACAAAGAGATCAAGGGTGAGGATATTTAAGGGGAGCCTGCTCCACCCTCACTCCCCCAAGATGCAACCACTCTCTCACTTCCCCAACCATGTCTTGGCCTCCCCCATCGAATTATTCCCATCTACCTCTCTCACTGTCGCCTACCTGGACGACTGCGAGATCCCTGAGGACTTCCCCCTCTTCATCGATTTTCTCACCACCTGACAATGACGTGAGCTCTGCTCCATCCTCCTCAAATGTCCCCCCACTCTCCTCGAGCTTCAGGCCCTCCCCAAATACCAGACCTTTGGACCTCTCGCGGACCACATCTTGGCCATGCACACCATCAAATGTTCTCTCATCACTCTCTCATGGCAGGGAGGACAGCCTGAGACGCCTTCAATGGCAGCAGCAATCTTTGCTGTATCTATGGCAATCCCAAGGTATTATGATGGAATGTTGGAGAGTGGGTACCTGTCCCTGGTCTCTGCCCTTTCGTTCCAGATGTGACGTGCCATGGTGTGTTGTGTGTTCATCCACCTCCCCACAAGCGAATTCCGGGAGTACCTGGTCCAAATCCGAGAGTATGTGGGCCCAATTCGTCCCGCAGTGGACATGTCTGAGGGACTCACCTGCTCCCTCCGAACAGAGGGCCTTGACAAGAGGGGTAAGAGACTTGGTAGAAGATGCCTACCTAAGTCACCCTCAACGAAGGGTTCTATCCCCACCCTCACTTCCTCCCCCTCCCCCTCCCTCTCACGCCTGACCAGAACGGTTGTTATGGTATGGGATGACTCATTGATTCACGCAGAGGAACTCAACAGAGCCATCAAGCAAGCGGTAGAAGAAGGGACCTATGAGGGATACGTTTCGTTCTGTGATGGAATGATACTCCTGGGGGACAGATTCCCTTGGGAGGATGTAGACGGTGTGTTCACTACGGAGCAGTCCATTGACTGACTCCATCAGTATTTGGATTGCTTCATGTTGCTTCATCGCCTTTGAACACAGGGTCCGCGTGACCATTTCCTTTCTTGTCTGTTCCATCCTGTACACTGCCATACGGACTCAGTTTAGATTCGCTCTCACCAGATCGTATGTTTTCCCATCAGCGTGGGATCTTCTTCACACGCTTGTCTTAACTCCTTCCCATGGACACCACCACTCTCCCACTATCATATCTCTAGTTATGATAGTGTCTTCCCCTATCCCAGTTACATATAAATACCCTAGATTAGTGCCATGTACTTCAGTTTGATCTATGCAATCTACCTGCGTTCTCATCTCCTTCTGCTGTGAAGGTAGGCTCTTCAAGCGAGACCGTTGCCAACCTGGACTTCCTCTACCAGACCTTGCTAGTTATTCTCTACGTATATTGTTCCTTGCTCGATGAACAAAGGAGACTAGAGCAACAGGACGCGTATCATAACAAAAGATCAAACTCCTCCCCTGGCTCCAACTCTTAAGTTTGGAGCCCGCCTACCCCAACCACGTCCTACCAAAGCCCCCTGTCAGACAAATCCTTCTCCGACCAAGCCCAGACCCCTACCTCCTCGCACCCTCACCCTCCACACTCCCACCAGGTGGTTCCTAATCCAACATCACAGACTACTCACCCTTCGCCTCGAAGTAGGCGCGTGCCAGGTTCCTCGAGTCAAACCGGATCCATCTTCAGTGCACTAAGAACCTGTCTTCAGTCTGGAAGCTCCCCAGAACCACAGGCGGAGATCGATACAACTTCCACCACAGCAGAGCTTTCTATCCCTCAGTGAAGGGAAGACGAGACTGCCCACCCCATACAGGACGAACAAGAGGCCAAAGAAAACGACTACCCAGAACCGGAAGTCTCCATCCACATTGACACAGAGCCACTTACGGACCCACCTTCGCACTCTTACAAACCACCTAACCTGTACTTGGAAGAGGGTGAAGAATGTTTTGGCCTTTGGGAACGTGACGAGAACGAAAAACCACCCACTCCCCATACCCTCACCCAAATTCGTGAAAGAACGAAACAAATCCTTGAAGGAGCCATGGCAGACGAAAGCAAAGAAAATAAGGCAGCCCTCCCTGATGGTTTCTCTGGGGAGACTGAAGACACCAACTGGTGGCACAACCAGATGCATGCATACTTCAACGCCAACCCCCAGATCTTCAACCACACTACTACCAAGGGGGATAAGCAGCAAACTATCACCTTCCTAAATCATATGAGCAAAGGACAAGGACGAGCCTTTGCCAAAGGATGGTATGACAAGATGTATGGTGTTACGGGCTGGGAAGAGATCGAGGAGCGATACGCTGAGTTGCATCGCACTATCGATCGCGCTACTGAGGCCTTTGTCCAAGCAGGTCTCCTTAGCACCTCAGACCGGGACCTGTATCTCGTATATCCCATGGGGGATTCGAACGTGGGAAGCCCGACCACGGAGTAGCTGGGTACCTATTTTCTTCTTGCACCGCTTTCCTTCTTCTTTTGTTTCTCGATCTGATCTTATCTTGTACACCGCCATACGGACCCTGTAGAAGCGTCCACTGCCCTCCACAGTCCGCAGTATGTCTTCCTCCTTATCTCTTCATCTCCGCTCGCATCGCCTTCGGATGGAGCTTGTAGTTCTATTCTTGATCAGGACGCTTCTCTCCCCCTGCTATATCTCTTACTATAGCAGTAGTTTCCCATCCCCTCCTAGTTACGTATAAAAGCGCCACTATCAGCGCCCATGTACTTTAGTTAGATCTACGCAATCCAAGCGTACCTTACTCACGCCGCTCGAGTGAGCGAGACCATCACCCTGGCCCGCAATCGCCATACTTGCGTCCTAGTCGCCCTTACCTTTACCTATTCCCTTCGGATCTTCGCGCAAGCCCTCGCCCTCGTAATCGGTGAAGTAATAGCTCGCTATCGCGTTAACATATGGAGACGATGAAGAAGGGAAGAAAATCACCTTTAAGGATGTATCTGAAAACTTCCTCACCACCTTCTGCCCGGCCTCTATGGAGCAATGTGCTCGGAATGCCCTCCACGTGATGGACATTAGGAAGTTCAGAGGGGATTTCCACAAGTTTAGGACTGTCTTTGAGCTGGAGGCAGGAAGAGCAAAGATGAAGGACATCAATGACATCTTTCGCATCCTACAAAAGGCAGTAGACCTGGATATGGCCAAAGCTATGGCCCTAGTCGTCCCACAGCCGAAGAATATGAAGGAATGGCTGGACAAGGCAGGAACGTTCTATGATCTAGCTGAACAAAACAAGTACAACCACGGAGGAGGGTCGGGATGGATGCCATCTATCAGAAGGCACAATAACAAAAAGGACCCTTACCAAATGGACGTTGATGCCATTCGCCTCACCCCCGATGAATGAGCGGAATGCTTCACCAAAGGACTATGTTTCATCTGTAAAAAACCAGGATGGTCCACTAGAAACCACCCCCGCAACTCCAGCGGACACTTCAAAGATAGGAACTGAAACCGGAACAAGAGGAATGGTGGTGGAGGCCACAATCAAATCAGGGTGGCAGAAGTCAAAAGGGAGTCCCAGGTGCAGAAATTCATGAAGGAACAAGGGATATCTGAGGAAACTGCAGTTAAAACCCTTTGGATCTGCTACCAGAAGCATGATGAAGAAAAGGAGGATGGCAGTGAAGACGAAGAAGCAGCCGATCACGTAACCACTAGCTCGGATTTTTAGAAGGGAAGGAAGGATCGACGTCTTCGCTTCCCTGGATTGCCCCTGTAATAGTAACCAGTACCAAATCTAAATCAATCAGAATCCCCACTTCCCTTTATGCTGGTACTACTGGGCAAATTGTCGACAAACCCGCTTTGGTGGATAGCGGAGCAACCGGATGCTTTATAGATCAACATCTAGTAAACAAAGCCAGATGGAGAAAGGAGCGGATGAAAACCCCGTTAAGGGCAAGCAACGTGAACAAATAGCAACAGATTAATTCATCACCAGGTCACCCTAACCCTGCAGATCGGCGATAAGGAACAGCAGCAGCAGTTTATGATCATAGACTGCAGCAAGGAGAGCCTGATTCTGGGACTCCCCTGGTTACAAGAAACCAACCCCCTCATTGATTGGGCAAAAGGAACCATGGAACTCCCCCACGTAATGCCTAAACTGTGACATGACTCCCCTAAGGCAATCACCCAACAATACCTCATATAGTACCTAGGGATGAACCCTGATGATCGCATAGCAAAACTATGGAAAAAGAAGCTGGACCACAAAGCAGCCCGTGCCTACCCAGTTCGAAAAACCACAGTGTCCACTACCCTGGTGGCAGCCACAAAAAAGGCTGAGGTAACCTTGCCATCGGCCTATCAAGCCTATAAGGAGGTATTTGGGGAACCCCCAACCGGAGAACTCCCTGCATCCCGAATCTTCGATCATGCAATAGACCTCACAAAGGATTTTGTTCTGAAGTGAGCCAAATCTTACCCGTTAAACCCAGCAGAGACCCAAGTGTGCAGGGAGTTCATTGACAAACACTTGAAGAGCGGAAAGATCGTCCCCTCGAAATCTCCCCAGGCATCCCCCTTCTTCTTCATACCCAAGAAGGATGGGAAACTGCACCCCTGCCAAGACTATTGTCACGTCAACTCAGGAATGATCAAAAACGCCTATCCCCTCCCCCTTATCTCTGACCTCGTCAATAAACTAAAGGACTCCTCGATCTTCACCAAAATGGACGTCAGATGGGGATATAATAATGTCCTCATTAGACCAGAGGATCGATGGAAGGCTGCCTTTGTGACCCCCTTTAGCCTCTTCGAACCAACAGTAATGTTCTTCGGGCTTTGTAACTCCCCCACGACCTTCCAAGCACTTATGGACCACATTTTTGGAGACATGATCACAGAAGGATGGTTGATTATCTATATGGACAACCTCCTCATCCATTCCCAGACACAACAGGAGCACAACGAACAAACCCAGGTGGTCTTGCAACGGATGCGCGACCATAAGCTCTATCTTAAGCTGGAAAAGTGCAGCTTCAACGTACCTGAGGTCAAATACTTAGGGATGGTAGTGAAAAAGGGAGAGGTCAAAATGGACCCCACAAAACTAACCACAATAGAGAATTGGCAACCCCACACCTCTGTCAAGGCAGTCCAATCCTTCATTGGTTTCTGCAACTTCTATCAGAAGTTCATCGCCAATTTCTCAGACCTCACACATCCACTTCATGACCTGACCAAGAAGGGAGCTCTCTGGAGCTGGTCACCTGCCTATCAGAAAGCATTCTCCAACTTGAAAGCTACCTTCCTGACCAAACCAGTACTCTGTTACCCGGACACTACTGCGCTGTTCACCATCATGACCGATGCATCGTTGCTCGCCGCCGGGGCTGTCCTAATGCAGAAGGACACCAGAGGTGACCTTCACCCCTGTGCATACTTCTCCAAGACCTTTGGATCTGCAGAACATAACTACGATATCTATGATCACGAGATGCTCATGGTCATTCTGGCCCTTAATGAATGGAGGCATTATTTAACCGGGACCCTTCATCCTGTCACGGTGCTCACGGACCACCACAACCTCACCTATTTCAAACACCCACACAACCTGTCCTGTCGGCAAGCTCGATGGCAGATGTTCCTCCAGGATTTTGACTTAATATGGACAGCCCTCCCAGGCATGGCAATGGGCCCTGCGGACGCCCTCTCTTGCAAGGATGACGTCGACACAACGACTGATAATGCAGATATTGTCTTCCTTCCCCCCATGGCTTTCATCTGTAAGCTAGACCTCGCCCTTGTGGACAAGATTTCTCGCTCCACTGCAGACAACCATCTCATCCTGGATGCCCTCTGTGCCATGTCCTCTTCGGCTCCCCCCCTCTCTCGCACCGCTCCATCCGACTGGATGTTCATCGATGGCGCCCTGTACTTTAAAGGCCACCTGTACGTCCTGGAGTTGGCGCACCAGGAGCTGTTGCACCAACTCCATCTCTCCACAGCAGGGGGCCACGAGGGCCACTTCTGCACCCTTGCCCGGGTCTCCCGTGATTACTGGTGGCCAGGCCTCGCCTCCCACGTTCGCCGCTTTGTTCAAGGATGCTATGTCTGCCAGGCAAACAAGGTCAATACTCACCCCACCGTTCTGGGCCTGTCCCCCATTTCCACCTCCACAACCCGCCCCTTCCAACAGATTTCAGTGGACCTTATTACCAACCTCCCCCGCTCTGGTGCCTTTGACTCAGTTTTGGTCGTGGTCAACCATGGCCTTACAAAGGGGGTAATTTTCATCCCATGCACCAAGACTGCCACCGCCACGGATATTGCAGCTCTCTTTTTTCAAAATGTTTTCCCCCGCTATGGCCTCCACGACAAGTGCATCTCAGATCAAGGGGTCCACTTTGTGTCCACGTTTGCCAAGGAACTAGCCCAACTACTCGACTACGATGTAGCCCTCTCTACCGCCTACCACCCACAAACAGATGGAGAGATGGAGTGAGTAAACCAAGAACTGGAAACCTACTTACACATCTTCTGTGGCAACACCCCTGAGAAATGGAGCCAACTCCTCCCCATGGCAGAATTCTCCCATAATTCGGCAGTACACTCGGTCACCAATACCTCCCCCTTCTCCCTGATGATGGGATATGAAGCCAGGGCATACCCCCCGTTAACCAAAACCACCTTCCTCCCAGCTCTAGAGGACCACCTAAAATTACTGGATAAAACCTGACTGGAAGCCCTTGCTGCCCACCAGAAAGCCCAGCAGGATATGTGGAAACAGACAAATACCCAATGTAAGGGATGGAAAGTAGGAGATAAGGTGTGGCTCGAGGCAAAAGACCTCTGCATCAAATTTGCCCATCGAAAGCTCGCCCCAAAGCAAGTCGGCCCCTTTGAAATCTCCCAGGTCCTCAGTAGACTAAACTATTGCCTGTCTCTTCCCCCAATCTGGAAGATACATAATGTGTTCCATGTTACGAAACTATCCCCAGCAACCACTACCGCCGAATTTGGTCCCACATTCGCTCAGCCACCCCCTCAGAACGTAGAGGGCGAAATGGAATATGAGATTGATGACATCAAACACCACCACTGTAAAGGGAGGACTTTGGAGGACTTGGTTAAATGGAAAGGCTATGCCGATAGCAAGAATACCTGGGAACCTACCCAGAACCTTTCCCACACAAAGAAAGCCCTGAAGGAGTATCAAAAACGCTTCCCCAGAGACTTTCCCACCCGAAAGTAACCCCAACTTCACCCCCACTACCTTCCTCACCATGCTCTTGTTCTTCAACCTCTGCGCCATCACCATCTTGTACGCCTTCCTCTCCTTCCTAGCCGTGTACTACTGGAGCTACTGCCAACACGGCCTCCGACTCGAGGTGACCACCCCCCAAGGGACATTCACCCTCTCACTCCTCCCAGCGCGTTTTCCAAACTCCCCGAATCTGGACTGGGACACCGCCCCAACCGCCCACCCACGCCTGTCGCCCCCGCTGCGCCACCACTACCTGAACTGGTAGCACCACCACCACCAGTTGTGCCACCAGTTGCACCACCACCTCCTGATCAAGCCACCTTAGATAGGAACTGGCAACCGCAATGGGTTCCGGATCCAGACCACCCTATGATGGAAGGGGGGGCACCACCCGATGACCTATAAAGCAGAAGGAAATCCAAACAATAGGTATCGGCCTCCAATGCTCGTCTACTACCGCCTCTCTGCTTCCTCTTCCCCCATCTCCCTCCTCAAGGACCAGATAGATACCCACTTCCATGACGATTATCCTGTACCCGAGGAGCTCCCCCTCTTTGTGGACCTCCTCCCCCTCCCCGCCAAACATGAACTCATTGCCCAGATCGTGGAGAACCTGGACCACCTCAAACATTATCAATCCCAGACAGCATACACCCCCAGCCCCCTTCACAACCTCATCCTTGCCGTCCACACCCTTCGCCGCGCCACTCACATCCTATGCTGGTCCGACCCGGGCACCGAGGAGACAACATCCGCAGTCTTTGCTCTATCAAAGACCCTACCAAAACACTTTGACAAGCTGCTGGGACACGGCTTCCTGTCCTTGGTGGAGACCCTTCCGTTTGCACTGCGATGTACCTTGGTGCACGACGTGTTCCTCCAATTCCCCTGCAACATCCTCCGAGAGTACTTGGTCGAGGTCTTCGAGCATTGGGACCAACTGGACATACCAGTGGACAACCCTACGCCCCCCGCAAACCCCATCCCCTCTCAAAACGCTTGCCACCATCGCAGGCATACACGACCTGTGGGAGGACAGGATGTTAGCCCAGCCTTACCATCGAAGACCCCCACTCCTCCCCCTACTACCTCCACCCCTGCCCCCAACCCACAATGAGGGGTACAAACCATCAATTTCGTCCTTCCAAAACCCTCTCCCTCCTCTGATGCTTGAGCAACCATCACCTCACTGGCCAGTGGACCCACACTCGTGGACGACGAGCCTGACTCCCCATCTTCCCCCTCTGCTCTCTCTGATGACTCCGCCATCCTGCACCTGGACTCTCCTACCCCCTCCATGATCTCCTCCACCATGGCAGACACCAGCTGGGACCCAGCCCAAGCCCACCAGGGAGTGGTCTATCACGGTAACAATCTCCCCCACCCTGTCCTCTACGCTCTCGCCAACTCGGCCCGTATCACCGCTCACACCGCTGTTGCCAACATGTCTGCCCCCACCCCAGAACTCATCACCTACCATGAACAAGCTCGCAACCCAGCTCTGGGAGATGACTGCCACGAGTGTGGTGCACCTGGTCACTGGCACCCAGACTGCCCTCAATACACCTGTCCGGGATGTGGAGTCACTTCCCCCGGACATCCACAATATATATGTCCAGTCTGACCTCGCCTTTGCCTGAGCTGTGGAGAATGGGGCCATCCAGAATGATGCTGCCCAGGCCCCTTTCCTCCAGATGACCTGGAATGGGATGACTATGACAAACTCTGGAACGAGGGTGACCCAGATGGTCCAGATAGATGTTGAGGTGGTACCTCAACCCATAGCAAAGAGTAATGTTACGGTCTGGACGGATATGACGTGCCATCAAGAGGACCTTCACTTCACACTTCAGGAGGCCGTTGTCAATGGGTTCTACCAAGGAGTCGTGGCTTATGTCGACGATGAAGTACTACCTGGAGGGGACTTCCCCTGGGACGCTATTGAAGACCACTTTGCTACAGACAAGGAAGTCCTAGAATAACTCCATGGTTGGTTCGACTGTTTCTCCCTTCTGTTTACTATGTTTCAGGCAGGCCCTTGCCACAATCTCTATTCACACTTACTCTTTCCTGTACACCACCATACGGACTCTATTTAAAAGGCTTCCCACTTACCTAAACATGTATTCCCATGGATGTGAGAAATAGTCTCACGTCATTGGCTCGGCTTTCCCATGGATGCTAATCCACTCCCATAGTCATATCTCTAGTTATGGCTACGTTTCCCCATCCCCAGATACTTATGTATAAATACCCCTAGATAGCACCTTGTACCTTAGTTTGATCTATGCAATCTACCTGCGTTCTCATCTCCTCCACAGTAAAGATCGGTTCTTTCTGTGAGACCGCTGCCAGACTGGATCCTCTCTATCAAGCGTTGCTAGTCATCCTCTACATCTATTGTTCTTTACTAGACCAACAATGGAGAAGAGACCAACAAGATGTGTATCGTAACAGTTGCCAACATGATTCTCAAGAATGCCACAAAAGTCATCATATGCAATGAGGCCATGAAGGGACGGTGGCCAACCACTGTCCGACTCATAGACATGGCTATGGTGCGCCATTAGACTAATTACATGTGACTAAGTACTAACTACTGGTTAGGAACAAGTCCACGAGGTGGTTGAGACTGCAGACGATATCCCAGGACTAGTTATCACGGCCAACCGTTATTTGCACCCTCCAGGGAATGCCTGGCCTGACTGGAGGGCAATAACAGAGTGGAATGAAGACTCTGTCCACAACCATCCCTGGACAACTATCGGGCATGTCGTACGGACCGAATACAAGGACAGCACCACTCAGAAGGCAGGGACCTCTCAAAGCCTTGAACACGATGGCCAGGGCGGGGGAACAAAGCGGAGTAAGCTCGATGGTGGGTCACGTGAACGGTCTGACGCAGCGCATGGGAGGATTGAAGAGGAAATCATCACATTGACGAAGCAACATCAGCAAAACACTAATTTATAGATAGTTTCCCACCACCGACAGGAATTTACAGCATAATCACAGAAACTACCCAAAATTACAGCATAATTACAACATGTCACATCACGACACCCTGGCAACATAATAGCTACTTGGCTCAACAACAATATTATGGCACAATACATTATTTTGTGTCAGCTAAGCGTCTCAGCCCGACAGTGCACAGTGCCACACAGTTGGCTCACAGCACAGTAGTAATAGTATTAGATTACTTGTATGTACCAAATGCTAATGAAATGTAGTACTGGATTTGAACCCTTGGGACTTAGAGAATTTTATGAGTTTGATTATATAATATTCTGGCGGCACACTCGCTACAGCCATGTCAACCACAGGGACGTGACAGCAACTACACCACCACCACTCTCCATGACGGTGTAGTGGCCCAACCACCCCCACTACCACGGTGGCCACAGTGTCCACAATGCAGCAGCAGCAACAGTGGCCATAGGGTTCTGCATGGGTCTGGGTACCCACCATGGGTTGTGGGTATGGGTACTGGTGGGTATGGGTATGGGTATGGATGCTGGATACCCATACCCATACCCATACCCACATGATGGGTATAGGGGGTTGACTATTATAGGTTGGCATGGTAAGATGGTAATGGTAATGGGATTTAACTTGGGTAATACTAATAGAATATCACTTTAACAGTGATTATATACAAAGTACTATCAAGTACTAAACAATAACCCTATTAAATAGCCCACAAATCAAAGGTACCCATGGGTAAACCCACCATGGGTATAGCCATGGGTACCATTTTGTCAACCCATGGAAATACCCATACCCACAGTGTGGGTATGGGTTTCCCATGGGTATGGGTATGGGTATGGCCTCAGATACCCCAGGGTATACCCACGCAGAACCCTAAGTGGCCACAGTGCGACCGCCACCACACAGTCCACTGAATGGCAACAGCAACAACAACAACAACAACCACAGCAGCGACAGTGACTACACCACCACCACCACATTGTCAACAGCAATGGTGCACATGCGCTACCTCCCACCAGTGCGTCCACACCGATCCCACCACCGTGTCACCGATAACGATGCTGCAACAGTAGTGACGCTCCACCACCACCACCATCGCATCGTCAGTGACAACAACGATGCGTCCACGCTGAGCCACTGGCAACCCCCGCACCACCAGGTTGACAATGACCTGCCCTGACCAACACCCTCCTCCACCATGTCGTCACGATGACAGTGCGGCAGCGGCAGCAAATGCCACCACCACTGCGTCATCAACAGCGATGACACATCCGTGCCAACCCCCTCCACTTCATCACGATGCAGGGTGGCAGTGGCAGTGAATGCCATGCGTCCACCACCACCACTGCGTTGATGTGTCTGCACCGATCCCTCCACTTCGTAGCAGCGCGGCAGTGACAGCAAATGCCATGCATCCACCACCACCATGGTGTTGTCAACAGCAATGATGCATCCCCGCCAACCCCTTCCACTTCATCACGGTGCAGCGGGGCAGTGGCAGTGAAGATCATGCCTCCACCACTGCGCTGTCAACGACGGCAATGCAGACGGCCTGACCCCACCATCACATCGTCAATAAGGACGTGGCAGCAACAGTGGTAGCCCGCCACCACCAGCACCACCGTGTCATCAGCGACGATGACATGTCTGTGCCACCCATCTCCCCAACCATGTCGTTGTGTCGACAGTGTGGCAGCGGCAGCAAATGCCATGCCACCACCACCACCACCACTACGTCATCGACCCCCCCTCTCCCACCGTGTCATCGTGACGACGGCACGGCAGTAGTAGCGGAGACCAGGCCTCCACCACCACCACCATGTTAATGACAACGTGTCCGCACCGACCCCCCTCCCCCACTGTGTCGTCGTGATGACAACGCGGCAGCATTAGCAAAGGCCACGCCTCCACCACCACCACTGCGTCAACAATGACAACGATGTGTCTGCGCTAACCACCTCCCCACCATGTTGTTGTGATGATGACGCGGCAGCCATGCCTCCACCACCACCACTGCGTTGACAATGACGATGATGTGTCCGCACTGACCAACTCCCTACTGTGTCATCACGATAACAACACGGCAGTGCTAGCAAAGGCCATGCCTTCACCACCACCACTGTGTTGATGACGATGATGATGTGTCCATGCTGACCAACTCCCCACTGTGTCATCGTGACGACAATGCAGCTGTTACGTTTACTCTTTTTCTTTTCTTCTTGATTAGTCACCGCTAAGCCTTACGGACTTATCTCTCATCCCGCTGACTCATTTCAGACTTCTCGCTTGGTCAGCGCTTCTCTTCCATCATGACTCACTTTTGTCTTGGTAATCGTTCTATGACCTTCTTCTGCTTAAGTAATCGTTCCATCCTTTATGTATATAAACCCACGTCGACGACCAGTGTACTTTAGCTTAGACCTCCTTGAGCAATACCCACATCTCTTGGAGAACCCCAGTCCTCCCTCGCTTCTAAGCATCCCTAGTTCCTCCACTTGTACTTAGGCCTAGCAAGCCTACCTAGAACTACAAGTCGTTGTCCTACTTTGAGTGGACGCTTCACTAGAATCCTTGATCGGCCATACTACTGTCACTGGCCCCCTTACCTAGAACCCTTGACCCTACGACCTCTCAAGGCTACTCTAGTCCCTACCCAGGCCTAGCGTAACAGCGGCAGCGCTAGTGAATGCCACACCTCCACCACCACCACTGTGACGACAACGACGATGCATCCATGCTGACCAACTCCCTACCATGTCGTCGTGACAACGACACAGCAGCGCTAGCAAAGGCCACACCTTCACCACCACCACTGCATCAACAACAACAACAACATGTCTGCGCTAACCACCTCCCCCACCGTGTCATTCAAGTTGCAAGAATGACGCGGCAGTGTTAGCAAGGCTACACTTTCACCTCCACCTCATCGTCATCGACACATCCGTGCCCTCCCTCCTCCACCATGTTGTCATGACAACAGTGTGGCAGTGGCAACGAAGACCACCATCATGTCACTGACAACAACAACAACAATGCATCTGCACCAACTCTGCCAACGCACCATCGATAATGACACCACAGCAATGGGTGGCTTCCTGTAAGGATTTAGAGACGATTGTCTGTAATTTTGCAACCATGTATTTGGGCTCAGTTTGTCTTGGCTAAATTAACAGACAAATTTCTGTAAATCTGATAACCATAAGTCGTCTGTAAAATTTACAGACCGCCCACTGGCACGAAGTACCTGTTCTGAGCCAACATGGACTTGGATGATGATCTCGACACTATTCTCACATTATATCTCCTCGATGATGAAGACCAATTTTTTCTATCAGCTCTCACTGCTATCCTCATCCT
>JBBPTU010000903.1:0-16534 GCA_038094295.1 Tylopilus aff. beelii | reverse complement strand
ATTTCCCTCCCCACGAATCTTATGCGTTTCCGACACAGGAACCTACGGTTGCACCCGTGAGGCCTGCCATTTTCGTGATGCCTTGGATGGTGTGTCAGATCTCACCCCGAGACTCGTCGCCGCACACTGATCGTCGCCGCCGTATTCAGAAAACGAGACATTCAAGCGTTCCGACGTTCTGGTCGTCGGCGTTAGCTCTGATCCGGTGGATAAACAGAAAGCATTCGTCGAACAGCATAAACTCTCTGTGAGGTTTCTCGACCCGATAAGGAAGGACCCTCGATGGAATGCTCATCGGTTGGACAGTATCCCGTCTTGAGCGATGTAGACCAAACTGCACACAACGCATATCAAATCGGGCGAGCGATGTTCGGTCTGACTGACGCCCGTGTCACGTTCGTCATCGATCGCGATGGGATTGTCAAGTGAGGTATGATGTTTAGCCGGGGGATCAAACGTGCTCACGGGTTTGGTTGCTCGTCAGGAACGCGCTGAATGCTACGCTGAGATTTGGCGGTCATGCAAAGTTTGTCGCTCAGGAGCTCGAAAGGATGCAGGATGGCAGTGCAAGGGAGGTTAGAAGTGATGAAGAGGACGCGGCAAGTCCTGTGGACCCCTCTGAATCGGCAGAGAGGGAAGAACTTGCCCGAGCCGCACAGGCAGTTTGTGCTTGACGCGTGGTAATATCGTCCATCGATTACCATAACCCACAGGTTTGTCAGAGATCTTAGTTGTATAAAGCAGTGTAAATATCGTAACTGCAACATCACTCCAGTAATCTCGTCCATGGAGTTACTCGCCAAGTCGTCGTATTTGGTTTAAAAAGGTCGGTCTCTCACTTTCTAGCCCGACTGATCGATCGCCTTGACGGCCCTGACATCAAAGGATCGAAAGTTCCACATAGCCATCAGGCCTATCTCTTCAGGGGAAAACTACATTGGTACGTGGGGAGACACACGTAGAGAAAGATGACGAAATTGATGGGCGACGACGTCGTGATGTGCTACTGCCAACGAACTCAATTTTGTACGAATGGTGCAATGACCATGTTACATCGAGTATGTCGTACGAGCGCGACAGAGGCTCAAGGTTCAAAAGGCTGTGATTTTTTCGGGGTATTGGGTGGCGAACCACCCTCGATGTTCGGGTAAACTCGGCGACTTCTCAGGCTCGCCGCAAGGACCACTAGCACGGAATTTTTGTCAGACCGACACAGTCCGCGGGCAGTGTGTCAAGTTCACTGGGATGAAAAATACAATACGGAACACCTACTGGCTTACAGTGCTTGCCTAGAATCGTTCCTGTACACCTTAAGACAGGCGCCATGTTGTGCTCATTAACGACCGTGACGCGCCATACGGTCTCACGAACCTTCATCTTAGTGAAGGAGTCCTTCGTGCTGTATGTATATAAACAATTGGGGTGGCGGATGTTTAAGACCACTTCCACCGAGCCAAACGAAATTCCGGGGTGCCTGCGGAGGCAGAGTGGCTGGCGAAGAGAGTCAAGATGTCTTGGTTTGTGAACCCGATTGGACATCCAAGTTGGGGGCCTTCCATCGGCAACGTGAGGCGACTGGCCTGCGATTTCACGACGCGCGTCCGACAAGAGGAACATCCTGAGCAGTAAGGCCTTGTGAGGGCCTGCAAGTATAAGAAAGTCTAAACTGGGAACTGTGTGAGATAAAATACGACGAGGATAGGATAAAATTTTACATCCACCTATAACTGTGAGTGACACGCTTGCTGGACGAGATCGCTGACTGAACCGTACGGGGTTGGCGTCGAGTTCAAGTCACGCCGAGACGCGTTTCGGTTCGCGCTGATAGAGCGGCCCGGGGTGCCTTTACAACCATCCACGTGATCGCGTAGCTGCCTCGTGTCTGTTCGAATCGCAGACGCTCTCAAAGAAAATTAGTTGGTTCTTGTTCCCGTCGCCGTCGTCAACGCTCCCGACGTGCCCTTTGTCGTCGTGCAGTCTTCCAGGTCTTCTTCTTGTCCGCGTAAGTCAAGTTCAGCCCGCGGATCAATGGTTCCTTCGACAGTTTCACCAACGCATGGCGAGCATCGCGTGTCACCGCCCCGCACGCCCCCGTCTACCACCCTCGACGCGCCCAAGAACAACCGCCAGTCATCCACCTCCCCGTCCGACGACTCCTCCATCATCGAACTCTCCTTCGACTACGAGCTCGACTCTGCTGGTAACTATGTCCGCGTTTCAAAAGGTTCATCTCGCTCCAGTCAATCGAGCCCGCCCACACCTCACGAGATCCTGACTGATGGCCCACTTGCACATAAACCCTCATCGCCACCTCCAGGAGCATCACTTCACATTCCTTCGCACGCCCCAGCCAAACCCCCGTCGCCAATCTCGCACGACTCCCCGGACCTTCCCCGTCGCAACTCGCTTTCGCGTTCCGAGAGTTTCCCTTCACAACACACTACCCTACCGGACCAACTCCAGAACCGTCTCCACTCTCTAGCCACCGCAACCTCCGCACGATCTTTCAACCGGACTACATCTGGTCCATCCGCACTCACGCCGGCTGCACAAGCCGCCCTCAGGGCTCCCACCTCTAACGGCCTGCGTGGAACTGGCCGCAAACTCGGCCGGCCCCAGCGCATACCCCTTGATGAGCATCCCCAGCCGACTGATGAACGAGATGATATCATCCCTCGTTCGTACGGGGATTGGGATATGCATGGCCAAGAAGAGAAGGAAAACTTGATCACTTCTTTGGATGGCGGGGACGGCGTTTCACCCGATAGTGGCGCAGTGAGGCGGTCATCTCCCAGACTAGTCAGTCGGTCTGCCTCACTGAGCCAGGTCGATGGCCGTGCAATTTCTGCGCTCCCTCCGCGCGCCTATGTTTCTTCCTTATCAGGTACCGGTAACTTGTCACGCCCTCCATTGCAACCCGGGCGGCAAATTATGCCGGGTCCTAGCCGGGCGGGTCGTGTACTGATGGGCACAAAATATGGTGTCGGTGCGGGCGGATTCGATAAAATTAACGAACATGAAGGAAGCGAGAGTGAGGCTCCCTATGACTACGTCGGCGAGGAAACTGATACGGGTCGGTTCCTGTCTTGAAATGGAGGTGTCATTTGCTAAATGTGCATGCCCACAGGTGGGGAGGAGCAACAGCCAGCGAACGGCCTACTCCGAATTCGGAACTACGCTCCCCCCGTTACACGATCGAGTAGTACGCGTTCACGGCGATCCGCAAGCCTGAGCGATGCCTCTGGCGGTACGTCCCGAAGCGCTTCTTGACTCTGTATCTCTGACCCGTCTCCAGCTGAAGAGCGATACTCTCCTGGGGGTCACTCAGCCCTGTCGAACGCTCACCCTCAATATTCTTCGAGACCGGGATCAAGCCTTGGCTTGAATTCTGCTCGTGTGCGACGCGTGCCAATGGAACAAGAGGGTTTGTCTACTAAACAATCAAATTTTGACGTTGTCTCATTCAACATGACATATAGAACACGCTACCGAGTACCTTCGTCGGCAAACAGCGGATGCTGCTCCCGATGCTCCCGCTCAACAACCTCGCCAGTCGCCCTCTCCGACCCATATGTCGCAAGCACATATTCGCTCCCATGTTCAGACCCACCATCGCCGCGACTCTGACACTGTCCGCACCCTTGGTCTCGATTCAGCCCCTGCCGGTTCTCCAACTGCCGTTGAACACCTCCCCGCACGCTTGTCCCCGAAAGGTAGGGCACCACCATCGTTACAGCAACAACAACCTTTCCCTGTCATCCAATTGCCGCCCTCGCAACCTCAACCTCAACCACCACAAGGACAAGTATACCACCGACGTACTCCCACTGCTCCAGAACTTCCAACTACAAGCGGCTCTCTGGCACCTCCACCTGGTGCTGGGGTTCAGAAGAATGGCAAGACTTGGGCGGCTGGCGAGGAGCCGGCCGAGAGCGACCCAAAAGGCGTCCAGCGGGAACGAGCGAGACCCGCTCCTCCTCCCCCCGTCCCTGCCGCTCCAATACGGAATCACAACATCGTAGTAAACAAGAAGGTATACGCACGCCTTGACCTAATCGGCAAAGGCGGGTCCTCTCGAGTGTACCGCGTTATGAATGCGGCAAACGAAATTTATGCTATCAAGCGTGTATCCTTTGACAGAGCAGACACAGAGACCATGAATGGGTATATGAATGAAATCGGGTTGCTCAAACGACTCCAAGGAAACAACCGGATCATCCAGTTGTATGACTCAGAGACCAAGGCGGGACTGAATGGTGGCAAGGGACATCTGATGTTGGTGATGGAATGTGGAGAAGTTGATCTGGCGAAACTGTTGCAAGAGCAACAAAAAGAGCCCCTGAACATGGTGTGGATATCGTATTATTGGCAGCAGGTACGTTCAAACCAGCATATTTTTACCTGCCGCGTGTAACCAAAGCCGGGGCACAGATGCTGCAAGCGGTACATGTCATCCACGAGGAAAAAATCGTGCACTCAGACTTGAAGCCAGCTAACTTTGTGCTCGTGCGCGGTCAATTGAAATTGATTGACTTTGGCATTGCCAATGCGATCGCGAACGACACCACGAACATCCAACGAGATCATCAGGTACATTTATAGCTGCAAGTTGAGACACGTCACTCAGTAAAGTCTAGATTGGAACCGTCAACTACATGTCTCCCGAAGCTATCGAACTACCAGATGGCATGCGACGCCTGAAAGTCGGTCGACCTAGTGATGTCTGGTCCCTGGGTTGTATTTTGTACCAAATGGTCTACGGCCAGCCACCTTTCCAGCATCTATCGGTCTATCAGAAGATGAAAGCTATCCCAGACCTTGCCTATGAAATTGAATTCCCGGAGTTTAGCACCCCGAGCGTAGTCAATAAGAGCGGAGAACGGAAGAAGCTCGACCACTTAAAGCGACTTGTCAGAGCAGACGTGGTCCGCGGCATGAAAAGTTGCTTGGCGAGACATCCGAAGGAAAGAGCTACAATACCCGAACTTCTGGAGCAAGAATGGCTGGCCATGCGACAGCGTGAGTGACTAATTCCGAGCATCATTGTGCGCCGCTAATGTCTTCGGCAGCGGAAGCTCCTCCAGCAAAGGCACTGCTGGCGAGCGACGAAACCATTATAAATCCCTACTACATGAAACAGTTGCTCGAGTACGGTATTAAGCTTGGACAACAAGCACAGGCCGGTGATATTGATCCGGCGCACCTCGCGAAAGAAGCCGAGGTCTGTACCCGTTCTCTGTTCGCCCAGCGGGTCCTCTGATCCCTTTACAGAGGCTCGTCGCCGAGCTCAAAGCCCTCGAATCGTCATGAAGCATTCAAATCAAACCCTTTCGGAAAGCATTTGCAAGCAATGTATTCGTTAACGCATCACAAGCGTATTCATTCAAACAATTGCACTGTATGGGGCGAGGCCACCGAAGCAATTCAACTTTGTATGTAAGCCTACCAATAGCTATGCGTCCCTTGCACGCATGTACATTCCCTCCTAGAACTGCCCTCTTTTTCTCTTTCATACCCGCTATCGCATGCATTCCTGGTTGTCCTCGCTCTTTTATTAGCTGTTTAGCTCACTTATCATTCGCGAAACTCGCCACGAGTTCGCTTACTTTACGCCACTTTGACTTCGTCGCCTCTAACTCGGGCGGATAGTGGGCGTTGGCCGTGTTCCGGCAGGTACATGAGTGAATGTAGACATGTGGTTGATTACATGTGCGCGGGTGATCACGAGATCGTAATCTTATCTTAATGGGGCGAGGTCGGTTAGGGTTCTCACCAGGCGCCGGCCATCACATCCATCATTGTTGCACCCGTCCTCGGCGCAGCTTCTCGTCTAAAACTTCAAAATAGTGACAGCATGGCGCATCTACCACCGGACGTATATCTCACCAACACCTTCATGCACTCGGGAAACGTCAGCCCGTCGACTCCCAAGCTCCAGCTTCAGCTATCCATCCCGATACCTACCAGGGACTCGATATACTACTATTCAGATGGAAACACGGTGCTGCTCGTCGAAAACACGCTATTCAAGGTCACATTTTCCTTCACTGTCTCAATTTTGGCCGTGCTCAGGCATGGCTCTCGATCCAGGTGCACCGGTCAGCTTTGACAAAGGAAAAATCGACGTTCGAGAGCATGTTCTCTCTAGACTCCGACTTGCGCTCTAGTTCCACCAATAGCTCGGGCGTCACCGCCGGACCTGAGGGCGAGAGCGACGACAATCCAATTAGGCTCCAAGGCGATACCGCTGACGAATTCCGGTCCCTTTTGTGGGCGCTGTACGCGTTGTACGTACATTTCCAGCCCTTGGGATGCTCGCGATGACACGAACCCCGCGTCCACCACAGACCGCACGAACTGGAGGGTGCCATGACCGCCAAAGCGATCAGCCTCAAGCTGTTCAACCTCGCGCGCATCACCCACAAGTACGAGTTCCGCGCCATCGAGAACTGGGCCCTGGACAAGCTCAAGGCGATCTACATGCGTTCCGCGGGGCACGCGCACATCGAAGACGCAGAAGGTCCGAACCTGGTACAACTCACCGAGCTCGCGTCGCTCTGCGAACAGCGGGATCTGCTCGACGCCGCGACGGTCCGGTGGAAGCGGCTCATCGCCGCAGGCAAGGACGTCGCGCTCGCGATCGGCATGGCGGAGCGGCTCAATCTGCGCTCGCTCCTCGGGTCGGCGTACCACGCCATGTTGTTGCAGGGACGCGAGGTGTGGGACGCAGACCAGCTGTTGACGCGCACGCATCGGATACGGTTGTTGTCTGGACATTATGCGCTCGGTCGGGCGGGCGAGCGGCTCCCGGGAGAACCTCCTATATTGCAGCATCATCCACGGTGTACTGGAAGTGCGCAGGTGCGGTGTAACCAGGCGTGGGCTGGACTGTGGCGGTCGACCTTGGACATGGGGAAACATGGGCTACCTTTGCAGTACCCGGATGTCGTCGGCAAGATGATGCTCGCGGAAAGCACACTGAAAGCCCTCGTAGAGCGTGAGATACCCACTCATGGATTGCTAGATGCGATGCCTTGGTGCAAGGAGAGTGCCCTGGTGGCGACCGCTGGAAAGTTGAAGGAGATGCAGGAGTCTCTGGCTGACTATTTCATAGACGTGGCATGATCATTATGGTATTGCATCGGTTGTATTGCATACACGAGGGCTTGTAATTACATCTATGCAGTTTGTCGTTTGGGTATCTGGAACATGTCAACTTGGGTTATGGGTTATCATTGCTCGAGAATAGAAATCCGCTCTATCCATTCATCTCGGAGGATACCCATGAAGAGCACGTCCTCCCACCGGTTATTCGACCAGACGCAGGCCCGTTTTCGTCCTTCAATCACGAATCCCCTGGTATCGAAACAGAGTCAACGATGCCCGATTCACTTCACATTGATCACTCACGCTTTTTCATAAACCGTGACCGCCCTCTCGTTGGTCGCCAATACTGACAACGATAACCGCTGCAGCCCGACCCACCGGAACGCATAATCAATCACGAACGCCGTCACCTCGCTCCCATACCCACAATTCCACACTGCAGGCGCGAGACACACGCCGTACCTCCCATCGCGGTGCCGCTGCTCTGGTACGTGCAAAAGGACCTGCCCCACGAACGCGCCCGTATCGCGTCTGCGGACGATCGCGGCGAACACGGCGCTCTCCATCTGTGCGCGGAGAGTCTTTCTGAGTTGCGGACTGCCCGTGCGTAACGCATCGGAGGCGGGCGAGGACGTCGTGACGAGAGGTTGGATGCGAGGATCGGTCCAGAGGCGGACGAGGTCGTCGAGATCGGCCTCGGTGTACGGGCAGAGGAGGAGACGCGCGGTGGCGAACATGGCTGAGCTGATGTCTGACGTGGGCGTCGATGCGTCAGCGCGTCTGTCTTAAGAGACGGCTGACCGGCTGCGGCCGCGGTCGTCGCATTTTCGGCTTGTTGGACGTAGTCACGGTCGAGTTCGGGCAGCTGTCCGCAGCAGGTCGACCCGGATCAACCAGTGGTCTCCCACGGTGCAAATCCATAATCTTGCGCAACTCGTACTGTAGCTATCAGGCCAGTGAACCGGAGTGCAACGTGGCAGTATGCTGGTAACACTTATCTGAAGAGGATGGTACAAAAACATGAGGGTGACGCTTCCGTGTTTAGGTACACTCTTTGACACCACTATCATTGACGGCCCGGGATCTCCCAGGCGCGTCATCCCGGATATCAAATCCATTCCCTCTAGAGGGCAGGTTGGAAGTTCCGGATATCATGATCACCCCGACGGTGATCGCTGAGGTGTATTTCATATTTGCTGGTGTGACAGGTGGGCAAGGAAAATATCACGCAAGCAAATAATTAATGGCAACGGATTCGATCCAACCGTCGCCCATGTAGTACTGGCCCGAGTTGAAGATGGGATTGGAGGATGCGTCGGAGGACAGCAGGGATGGCGTAGGAGACTTTCCCCATGACAGTCATAGCACTGCGGGGACCTGGCATTGGCGGCAGTGGGGTTGGCTAAGCCGAGGAGTGCGGGAAACTAAGACACCACCAACCAAATGGCCCGCAGTGGCGTCTGAGTGATAGCGCTGACATGCCCAAATAACTCGCCTTCTGGAAACCCACACGTGGCCACGACTAAACGCGTGAAGGACGCGAGATCCTGACTGTAGAATGGACTGTGCTACGGAGAATGCAACTGGGCAGGCAATAGCCCCTAGGGCGAGGGCAAGGCGATGTCTCAATCGCAGGACCATGGTGGTGAGGAATGCAGGCCCAGAAGGACGGGAAGATTAGCAAATAGCCCAGAGCAAAGCATCGACATGGTATCAAGGGGCCATTCAGCGATCCAGGCACTGATCGCCGCCGTGATGACGGTTGCGGGAGCCGAGTAACCAATGCGACGGAGCTCTCCTGAGATATGGGCCGTGCAGCTAGATCCTGTCATGGCCCACTAGACACCAGCTATCCTAGAAGAAAACTGATCCCGTTGTTCCAGCTTCCTATTCCATTGATAAGTCCTCCTGCGCCAAAGACATACAATCCGGGATGCATGTTAGACGGCGGAGTCGAGAAGTAGAATGGTGGTCACTGGTAGGGAAGTTGAACTAGATCTATGAACACGAATGGGCTGGCCAAGTATCTGGGCCGTCGAATTTTGAGTTTAGCATGCCCATGAAGGGCAAGCAAGGGGGCCCAGTGGCTAATTATGGGGGTGATCGAGATCCATTTACTAGAGGACACATCCGCTGCTGCAGCATCATGTTGGCCAAGCCATACTCGGTGGATGTCGGGCCAACGATCTGACCAAGGATGTTAAGCCACCTGACAATCCAGCTAACCTACAATCGACTCAGTTGGTTAATCACGAGAACTTGAAAAAAGGTGACGAACTCTTGCACGATATCTCTCATAACATAAACGAGCAGAAGCTCTGTGCATGCCTCCGCAGGTCGGACACGCACTGACGACCTCACAAACACTGCTCGCTGATGCAAGGCAGCTCGCTCCTCCAAGAAGTAAATACCATGTAACAGATGCGGGCTCTTCAAGGAAAAGAGGGGTATTCACGGTCGTGGTAATACACCCATGATGCTGAAAGCGAAATTGACGGCGGAGAGGTTGGTGAATTCATGCCAGAAGGACGGGACGTATCGAAGAGTTCGCACCTCGTCATCCTGCTGCTGATTGTTCCTCTGGAGAGACATAAGGTCGAGTGGGTTAATTCATCCATTAGAAGTACTATATATCATGCGAATTGAATAAGAATTGGATACAAACGAGTAGCACCGCCGTTCGTAGTTGATGACTGCGGTACGACAAAGAGCGACGCATATTGGATGATACTCTGTGTCTTCAGAGCTTGAGTTGTATGCAAACTTTTGTTCTATTACTGGGTCGAACGTGTGCCGTAAGGTTAGAGCAAAAGTCCCAAAGTCACAGTACTTGGAGGGCTCGTTTCCAGTTTGAAATCCCGTTGCCAGTGTGGTCCTGCCTGATCAGATTAGACCACTTACAGTTTGCCGGTAAGCAGACATAGGCCGGTAATTAGTCAAATTTGCGGACAAAGTGTTGATAGAGGGTCCATCGGAGTAAAGTAACTGATGTGGGAGTGGGCCAGTAATGAAGATGGAGAGGAAGTGAGGTCCGAAACTACGGTATGTGGAACTCAATGAGAAGTGTCTCCTTGATCTGTATTCCACCGCACGAAATCCGTCGAAATGGCTTCTGCGAAGTTGGCGCCGAAGGCAAAGTATGCCACAGGGCCTGAACGTTGAAGCGTACCAATCATTAGCACGCTATTTCGGGGGTGATGGAGTAGTATTGATCGGTACGATGGTGAAGCAGAATCATGATGGAGATCGTTACCACGTACATTGCATTGTGTATGCATATTTGCGATTTGGAGGAATGATGACTGTCTGCTGTAAACGCAGCTCATCCATGTCTGTCTCTCTCCACTCGCTCTTCGGATGACGACACGCAAGCCGTGGTCCTCAGGGAAACATTCGAGCAAAGCGGATCTCGTGCCAGTGGTAACTCTAACGCCCAGCACGTTCAAGTTTTGGGTCTACAATGGTTTCTCCGTCCGTCTCCTCTTTCACTGTGAATGAAATTACGAACACCCTATGCTGAAACTGAGTCAATGACACCCAGTTCAATTCATCTCGGCCAGCTCCGCCACCTCGTTCTCGTACCCGCAGTTCCATACCGCAGACCCCGCTCGCGCACGTGCGCTACGGTCTGCCGCACGAACGCGTCCGCATCCCGATCATGGCGAACAAGACGGCTTTCTCCATTTGTACACGGAGTCTTTGAGCTGCGGACTGCCAGCGCCCATGCGCGGTGATTTGCAGGCAGGGGAGGTCGTCACAAGGGGTTGGACGCAGAGATCGATCCAGGGACGAACGGGTCACCTTGATTGCCCTTGATATATGGGTGGAAGATATGCGCTGTGGCGAACACGGATGAGGTGTTGTCTGACTCAGTCTCAAGGGACGAGCTACTGCGTCATAGCATTTCCGAATTGTTGGCCCACCTCACTGGGGCAGCTGTCCGCAGTGATGGTCCCACATTTAGTGAAACCACGCTTGCAACACCAGTCTTGCACAACTCGCATTGAGACAATCAGACTGGTGAACCCTAGTATTTTCCAAAGGCGTGAATCGGAGTACAGTGGTATCATGATTCATGAAAACGATGGTACAGAAATATGAAGACACTACTTCCATGCTCAGGCATTCCCTTTGACGCCGCCATCAGTGCTGATTTTTTCAGAAACGTCGTCCTGAGCATCGAATCCACCATTCCTTCCGGAGGGTAGATTGGAAGCAGCGCCATGGTAATGTCGATGTGCACCCAACAAATACCAAAGCCCTGAGATCACGATCACCCCCATAGTGATCACCGAAGCATAGTTCATGTTTGCTGGCGTGACAGGTATTTGTGTGGGTAGCGAGAATATCACGCAAGCAAATAACGTCCAGACCGTACACCAGACGTTGGCAACGAATCCGATCCAACCGTCACCCATGTAGTATGGACCAGGCTTGAAGTTAACTTCCGGATGGGAATGAAAAATGCGTCGAAGAACGATGGGGATGACGTAGGAGAGGTCTGATGCTATAGCCGTCATGGAGAAGACAGCGTTGGCGGCAGCGGGGCTGGCTAAACCAAGGAGTGCAGCAAGAATGCTGAGACAGACCAGCAACCAAACGGCTCGTAGTGGCGTCTGAGTGATAGTGCTGACATGCCCAAAGAACCTGCCGTCTGGGAGGCCATGGTCGCGACTGAATGCGTAAAAGGCACGAGATCCAGCTTGTAGACCCGTCTGCCCTACAGCGAATGCAACCAAACAAACGATGACCCATAAGGCGAGAGCAATGCGATGTCCTAATCGAAGGACCATGATGGCAAGGAATGCAGACCCAGAAGATCCAGGAAGATTGGCGAATGGTCCCGAGCAAAGCATCAACACGATGTTGAGGAGCCATCCAGCGATCCAAGTTCCAATCGTCGCCATGACGATGGCTGCAGGAGCCGAGTAAGCAGCACGACGGACCTCTTCTGAGATATGGGCCGTGCAATCATATCCTGTCATGGTCCACTGGACACTCAGCAATCCTAGAAGGAAACTGATCCCATTGTTCCAGCCTCCTGTCCCGTTGATAAGTCCTCCTGCACCAAAGACATACGATGCTGGATGCATGTTGGACACCGGAGTCATTGCGAGAAGTAGAATGATGATAAGGAAGATTGAACCCAGATTTATGAACACGAATGGGGTGGCCAAGTATGCAAGTTGTCGAGTTTTGAAAGTGTTTAGCATGCCATGGAGGACAAGGAGGCCAGTGGTCAGTCCCACCACTTTCCTAGGGGTGATCGAGATCCCTTTATTAGAGGATACATCCGCAGCTGCAAGTATCATGTTGGCCAGGCCATAGTCTGTGGACGTCAGACCAACGATCTGACCAATGATGTTAAGCCACCCCACGACCCAGCCCACCTGTAATCAAATCGGTGAGTGAAGTTAATTGTCGACAAGAGAACAAAAGGTAACAAACTCTTGCACGATATCGCTTGGGACATAAGCGAGCAGAAGCTCCATACATGCCTCCGCAGGTCGGATACGCGCTGACAACCTCAGAAACACTGCTCGCTAACGTGAGACAGTTCATTCCTCCCAGGAACCAACACCATGTAACGGACGCGGGCCCTCCGAGGAACAAGGGAGTATTCAGGGTCGTGGCGATGCTTGAGCATACACCCATGATGCTGAAAGCGAAACTGATGGTGGGGAGGTTGGTGAATTCTCGCCGGAAGGATGGGACGTAACCTAGAGCCCGTAGCTCGTCATCGTCGTCTTGTTGGTGAGAGTTCCTCTGGCGAGACATGAAGTCAGAGTGATAGCGGGTTGGGATATTGATTGATTGATCGGAGATTCTATATATCATGCGAATCAAACGGGAATTGTATAAAAAGCCTCCGAACCTTTATTCACGATGGCAGTGTACAATGTTCGGGTGGCAAAGCACGTCAGTTGGAATCTTTGAAGCTCGAGTGGGAGGGAAATTTTTTCTCGGTTACTTGGTCAAAGTTACGTTGTATGTGCCATGCCCTCAAGTGATAAGATACCTGAAGTTCGCCTCAATTGAAATCTCATTGTCGTGTTGCCCAGTTAAACTAGACCACCTACAGTCGGTATACAGACATAGACCGGTGATTAGTCTGCCTTGCGGACAGGATGTTGATAGACGCCCGAAACGTCCCGTCGGAGCGGAGTAACTTGATGGAGGGGGGAGAGCGGGATTCCTACTACATGGGCGGGTTTTATTTCGGACCTGCCCGGGTCTACCCATCTTAGGCATGTTGTTATACGTTATGCGAGCTAGGCATTTGTCGACACGAAAGGCTCTTTCGGGGTGGCCCCGTACCACATTTATATCTCATTCAATTTATGTAACTTATGTAGCACATCCATTTTCTTTGTGTGGCGGTTATCGGTGAGTACACCATCGGGCCACCATCATCATCGCGGCAGTTATTACGGAGTGGTGGCCCTCGTCTCATCGTAGGAGTAGTAGACAGTTGTTAGTCGTCATGCTTCGCAGTCATCGTCTGTTGTTATAGTCAGGACACTTCGATACGCATGAGCATTGGCACCTGTAGATGGAGCGAGTGGGTCGGTGGACTTCTGAGGTATGAGTAGGGCGATAAGCAGGTGCTCACGCTAGAAATGGCAAGGGCATCGTTTGCGCCTGGACGATACGGCGGGGTGACCAGCAGGTAGCTGTGCTTGAGACGACAAAGTAGGGGTCACCCTCGAGCTCGAAACAACAGGAAAAGGCGAAGTGAACACTCGCACCCAGAACGTACGGTGCGCAACTAGTGAATGCTCGAAACGACGGGGCGGGGCAGGGATTCATAACAGGTAGTGGGGTTTGAAGCCACGGCCGGGCGAGTAGTTGTACTTGAAGCAAGAATAGCGCACCTCGAATAAAAGGTTTGTGGCGCGTGAGGGCGACCAGCGAAGGTTCGCACCCGGAACGGCATGAAGGCAAATGCTAGTGATGGTCGAAATGACGAGGTTGGAACAGTACGAAACGTACATGCAGTGTCGTTGGCCTTCCTGTCAATGCAGGGATCTTCTCTCGCTCCTCTCCGCTGAAGGCGTCACGAAATAATCTATCTTTGTGAGCCACCATTGCCAGCGACCGGATGTGCGACTTTCTGCAGGTATCGCTGCCAGTGTGAAGCAGATCTAGGGAAATATTTCAGCGAGCGTGGGAGTCGTGTGGCAACCCGCTAGCGGGTCCTCCTTCATGGTGAATAATCGATAAGTCATCGATTCATCGATCATCCGGGTGCATTCTCGGATACCATTACCCCCAAGCAGCGAGAAAATTCCACCGGTTACTCAACCAGACGATAAGCTTCAATCACGAATCCACTGACGTCGAAGTCTGGTCGTCGACGCCCAGTCCGACCCAACCTCGACCGGCACTCACGCCTCTTCACAGACCACGACCTTCTCGTCGCGCGCCAGCACCGATAACGACAACCGCTGCAGCCTAACCCATCAGAACGCATAGTCGACGTCATCAACTCGCTTCCGTGCCCGTCCCATCAATTGGGGCGGCGCCCGGGTACATACACTACGACTTGCCACACAAACGCGCCTCTATCCCGCCGGCGGACGATTGCAGAGAACACCACGCTCCCCTTGTGCGCGGAGTCGTTTTGAGTTGTAGACTGCCACCGGCGCGCAGCGGCGAGAGGGAATTCATTTTGGTATTCGACTAAATCTACCAACGAAGCACGGGTATCGAGAGAGGTGCAGAAATACAAAGGTATGACTTCTTCATCAAGTACAAGGATATTAGGCATCCCCCTTGACATCTCCCTCAGCAGTGATTTTCTCGGAAGTATCATCCCGGCCACCGGATCCACCATTCTCCCCGGAGGGTATATTGGAGACAGCGCCGTGGTAGTGTCGATGCGCGCTTAGCGCATACCAAAGTCCCGAAGCTGCAATCACCCCCACAGTGATCACTGACGCATAGTTCATGTTTGTTGGCGTGACAGGAAGTTGCGTAGGTAATGAAAACACGACGCAGACAAAGAACGTCCAGAGTGCACACCAGACATTGGCAACGAGTCCGATCCAACCATCGCCCATGTAGAATGGACCTGGCTTGAACTTGACTTCTGGATGAGAGTGGTAGATGCGTCGGAGGATGATGGGGATGACATAGGAGAGGTCTGATGCCATAGCTGTCATATCGAAGACAGCATTAGAGGCAGTGGGGCTGGCTAGGTCGAGGAGTGCGGGAAGGGCACTGACAACGACCGTCAACCAGACAGCTCGCAGGGGGGTTTGCGTAGAAGGGCTGATATATCCAAAGTATCCACCATCAGGAAGACCACGGTCGCGACTGAGCGCGTAAAAGGCGCGAGATACTGCTTGCGCAGACGTCTGTGCTACAAAGAATGCAGTCATGCAAACAAAGACCCACAAAGCAATGGCAAGGTGAGGACCCAACCGCAAGACCATGATGGCAAGAAATGCGGACCCCGAGGGTCCGGGGAGGGCGGAGAATGGTCCCGAGCAAAGAATCAGCACGATATTGAGGAGCCATCCAGAAATTCCGGTACCGATTGTCGCGATGATGATGGCTGCAGGAGCCGAGTAAGCAGCACGACGGAGCTCCTCGGAGATATGAGCTGTACAGTCATATCCCGTCATAGTCCATTGAACGCTCAGCAGCCCAAGAAGGAAACTGATGCCGTTATTCCAACCTCCTGTGCCATTGATGAGCCCTTTTGCGCCGAAGACGTACGATGTAGGATGCATGGCGGATCGTGGGGTCATCGCCAGAAGTAGGACGATGATGAGAAAAGTGGCACCAAGGTTGACGAAGACAAAGGAGCTGGTGAGGTAGGCAAGTTGTCGGGTTTTCAGAGAATTTAGCATGCCATGGATAATCAGTAGCCCAGTTGTCAGTCCGACAACCTTGCCGGCGGTGATTGATATCCCTCCGTTAGTGGATACATATACTGCGGCTAGTATCATGTTGGCCAACCCAAATTCGGTGGAAGTCACGCCAACAGTCTGACCAAGGACGTTGAGCCAGCCTACGATCCACCCTACCTATCAGTAAACCAGTTAGAGCATTGGCTTTCGACAGGAGAGAAAAAACGCAACGAACCCTCGCACGATACCGTTTTGGACACAAGCGGGCAGAAGCTCCGTACAGCCCCCCACAGGTTGGATACGCACTGACGACCTCGGAAATACTGCTCGCTAAAGCAAGACAGTTGGTTGCTCCCAGAAACCAGCACCACGTAACGGAGGCAGGGCCTCCGAGAAGCAAGGGGGTGTTGAAAGTGGTGGCGATACTTGAGCACACACCCATGATGCTAAAAGCGAAGCTGATCGTAGAGAGGTTGGAGAACTCGCGGCGGAATGACGGCACATAGCCCAGAGCTCGCAGTTCGTCGTCGTCTTCTTGCTGCTGCGTGTACGGCTGAGGAGACATGGGG
>JBBPTU010000902.1:0-16543 GCA_038094295.1 Tylopilus aff. beelii | reverse complement strand
CCAGATCAAGGGGAAAAAAGGACTAGAAGTATGTAGGTGAACTCGTCATACCCTCTGTGCAGGGAGCAACTTGAAGGAGGGGTGAGCATGAGCGTACCGTCATTTGAACAGCTCATAGTTGTCCTACGGATGGAAGCGATTGTCAACGTTGGGCTGCAAGGCGGGTAGATGTGGCAGTAACAGAACTCGCGGACGAGATATGTCGGCGAGTGGGGTAATGATCTCAACCCTCGTAGTATTAGTCGAGGATAGCGTGCGGATTTGTTGGTCACGAGAACTGTCAACCTCATCAAATCGAGTCACCTGAACCTCACCATCGGTATCTCCTTCAAGGTTCGTGTCCAGCGTAGGAAACAAATGTGATATACTAAGGCATTGATGACTCGTCCATCTTAGTCGCTTCGAGCTTCGAGTCGTTTCAGCTGACATCGAGAACGTACTCAGGCCACCCCACTTCAACACTTTCATGGAATGAGAATCTAGCAACTCGCGCAACCTCGTGCTCAAAGACGCTGTTGAATTCACTCTAACTTCCACCACCCCGAAAACCTGCCTACCTCAGAACCTCGGCAACTCTTGTTTAACTGTGTTTATTCAACTAGTCTTGGAAGTCCTGCCATATAACCTGACTGCGTGGTTGTTTCGTCCACCCGTCTCCGAACAAATACTTAGTTTGCTACAGCACGTCTTCTAGCGCCCCACCGCCCCTTCCGTGCCTCTTCTTATCCGTGCCACCAGGTCTTATGCCGTCGTATGGACATTCACAGCTCGGGTACAAAGCGCTTTAGTTTCGTCGTCTCGTCAAATATATCTGCTCTTTCCTTTGGGCTGTGTCTCGATCTCACCGCTCTATCTAGTGACGATTTTAGCCTCCTCGTAGTTGGTCCGCGCTCAGATGACCAATCATGTCTTTCTGGTGCTCTGTGGAGTTGGCATCCTGCCAAGTGATCTTGGCGCATCAATTCTCTAGAGTCCTCTGTCGAACTGGCCGAGGCCACTTATATCGCTGCGGGATAGTACTTGTGGTCCACCAGGGGAGTGGTTGGCGCGGTGTGGTCGATGGACACTTAGTGGCAAGGGACGTGAGTATATGCGGCACTGTCTGAGAAATGTTCAGAGTCAGACTATCGGGAGCCACACGCGCGTTGTGCGATGCTGTTGGGCTTTTTTTTTTGGAGTGACGTGCAGTTAAGTGAGTAGCTTCCATTTATTCATGTGGACCTCTAATCCACCTTCCCCCGTTAGTCTCGTACAGTTACAGTCATTACAATACACGAACCGTATTTTAGCCAGAATGTTTCACGTACATTGTTCATCGAAGCAGTGAACAATACGTGGAAGAAGAACTGAACGTCGTATAGGACCCCCTCCATGCCATATGTACGCGAAGAAGTGCACCAGTCGTCCCACTATCCTGCCATCAGGTCACTTCCTTCTTATCCGCTAATCCAGTGATTCCTATGTTCGGTGGAGAACGCGTGTATATACTTGGATAGATGATGGTTACTAGGGTCGAGAGAGTCATCAAGCGTCCGTTGTAAGCTTCTTGACTCGCGCGTATAGTCTTCCACAGTTATCATCGGCACAAACCTCCACGTCAACTCAAGTTTAGAGAGCCAAACGGTACGTGCCTCTGTTCGGAATGAGGAGGGATTATGATGACCATGTACTGGTTGATTGGACGCTTTTCATGGTGTGGTTTAGCATGGATTCAAGAGGTACCATCCTTGTCTTGTCTGTGCGAGGCAAAGGAAATAATTTCAACGTGCCTACCAGTCGTGCAGTTACGTTTACAAGCGAAGTCCCTTACCAACCAGTTTGACCAAGGAAGGACCGCGAGGAGGTACATCAGTGAGGTGATTGTGCTTGATCGTGAAGCACTGGTTCACCTGGCCATATGCGATCCGTATCCTTGACACGGCTTTTAGTCTATCTTTCTACTTGGTACAAACAGGCAACCCGGAACGCCGAGGTCATTCAAAGTCGGCTAGGCCACAAGGCTCTCGAGCTATACCCACAAGGCCACTCCGATCGCGCAGAATCTTTACATAAACAATCTTGCAAATCATCTCTGTTCAGTACAACAAGTTCGGCGTAATTACAACTCCCAACAAAGTCGTTGTCTTCAACTAAGAAGCTCTTACGCTATCCCCGAAAGGACACCCAAATCCCTCGACTCGGATGTCTTTGAGCAACCTTGCAGCTTGTCTGTAATAGGTTCGGTGGTCTGATCTCGATGAGGCCATTGTCCTCAACCGAGATGCTTGTATGCTACACCCACAAAGCCACCGCAATCGATTGATACCTTTAAACGGCCCTACGGATCGTCTCCTATATATTCTTGGTATAGTCTTGCAGGAACTCCAGGAGGATGTCATCTCTCCCACGGTCTGCTTTCTCCAGATGATCCATCCGTTTGGATCCCGTATCTGGTGCTGTCCTACCTCCGAGTTTTCCGACCTGCCATTGCATGTCGCGCGATCCGGACCGTATCGGGAGGATTAGCAGAATCTTCCAGATCTACGCTCCCTATAGCCCCACGTCGAGTGTCCTCGCCCGCACTAGATGAATCCATGTTTCAAAATCTGCGAATGACATGAAACGATTCATTGCCATCCGATAGGAGAACTCCGCTAGCTCTGAGCCAGCAAGGATGCTATCACCTTCAGTCAAGGAACTAGTGGAAGAATGAATGGGTGCACCTTACATGTCGTGGTCTCCAGAACTGTAAAGAACAGTTCATGTCCTCGTTCACTCCCCAGAATAAATACTTCACTACCGAGCAGATCACTCGTCGCGCTCCGGAGGACCCAGAATTCGTGTACCTTTCTGCGTGTCGGACGACGGCGGGAGACGAAAAGGGCCCGGAGGAGGCCATACACCTCAGGCTCGTGCCAGCGAAGCAGTACCTCGGATTCGGGTCGGTTTGGGACGATGTGGTCCGAGCCTGAATTATAATCTAGACGACCTGACTCATCTGGCACGGCACATTTACTTCAAGTAGAACTGTGAAGCAATCGCATTCGTGCTAGCAGCCTTGAAGTAACACTTGATCAACAGATTCTTTATGTCCGCCTTGGTGCCTAGTTGGCCATCCAGCGAGTCCTTTCCGCAGATTCTGATGACCCAATTCCTACGTTTACACTACTTACACTCTGAAAGGTGACCTCAACGGATATTTAGGATACATGGGGCATCAACAACCTGTCTGGTCCACTATCTGACCAGCCAGCGCTTGTAATTTCGACTCTGCGTCCTCCCATGCCTGTATGGCATTTTTCGAATCATCCAATATGTCCCATCGTTTAAAAATCTCTTGCTTGATCGTTTCCATCCCTTCTCTCTCATACGCACTGATACCATGCTCATCCAGATCATCTTCGTGTCTCGTCCCGTCATAGTAACCAGGTACCAGAAACGTGTACATCCAACCAGTCGACAACGAAAGGCTAGCAAGCCAACGGGCGAACGGAAAGCGAATTTCTTCGTAAATATGAAGAGCCTCGGGGACGCGGGAGAGCGATACAAGAGGGTGTGCGAGCAATCGGCCGAGGATATAGGCATCCTAAATGCATCTGAACGATCATGAGTGAGATGCAGGATTATGAGACTCACGTCCATCGCTTGACCCGCGCCCGCACCAAAGTGAGGCGTCATGGCGTGACACTAATGGATCCAAGCTCTCCTTAGCGAAAAGCGCTGGCAACAATCATCATGAAGAACACTTACCGCATCTCCAATAAGTCCGACCCTGTTTCGTGTGCAGTAGGGGAGTGGTTTCACGACATGCATGGCCCATTTGGATGGCTTCTCGCACAGCTGTATCATGGATGATTTCAAAGATCTAGCTTGCTCGCAGTTTAAGAAACCCACCTTCACCACAGCTCTCGCTTCAGGCTCGAAGTGGTCAAAGTACTCGGCCAGTTCATCGCCAGTAGTATCAGACACCCAGCGTCCCTCGTAGTGAGTTCCCGTCAAATCCGGGTCACATACCATTCCCACGACGTTAACAATGGCCCCTTGGACAATCGGGTAGGTGACAAGGTACTAACCAAAAGCAAGTAAGTGGGTCCGAACATCGAGGGAAAAGATAAACAGAGATACCCTGCCCTTTCCAACGCGCTATACAGCAGAGTGAGGCATGAATATTGTGCAGTGCAGTCGAGTGCTTACTGTAGTAAACTCTTTCAATGCAGGATTTTCCGGGTCCTCCTGCCTCAACTTCTCCGCAGGAACGAGGCAACGATAAACGGACATCCCTGTAAAAATTGGGTCCATATATTGCTTAAAATCAATCTTGTCGTTGCTATCGCCCTTGGATGCTGCTTCGAACATGGTCTTCCGGACTGCCGAGCGGACCCCATCGGCTCCGATGAGTACATCAGTTGTCGCCGTAGTTCCATCCGCGAACTCGAGTCTAATGGAGGACATCGAGTGGGTGTCTTGTTCTGGTTCTACATAATTAACGAGGCGTTTCTTGGAATGCACCGTGCATGATGCAGGAAGGTGCCTCTCTAAAATAGCAATCATTTGCTGACGATGCATGGAGGAGGATCCTACTTAATTTGTCCAAAACATCAAAACAAGGATTGGGCACGGCAAACAGGGCAACATACGACGATGGGCTCTTTGAAACCACTGGTATCCGCCCTCGCGTATGTCTCCGCGCCTGACTTTGGGTCCTGATATAATGGTCAGACAGAAACCAGCATGTCGACAGATGCTACTCGCCAAGAGAACGTTCAGAGTCGCGAGTAAAAATTTCTTTAAAGTCATCGAACAGCCCGAGGTCCATAAGAAGTCCATGCGCTTTCGTCCAGACAGTAATCCCTACTCCGGCACTATAAATAGAATCGTGTGCTTCGTAGAGATCAATGGGTATCGAGGGGGCATATTTTCCAATCGTAATAGCCAGAACAAGGCCACCGACCCCGGCACCGCTACGGAATTATGAGCTTGAACCAAAAAAAAACAATGGTTGCTCACCAGATGGATACACGGAATTTGGGTTGCGAATCAAGAGGAACTGGCATAGTATTCTTGACACAGAGTGAAAGGGCAGGATTAGTACCTGAGCTGGGGAAAGATGGGTCCCTTTTATGCTATCCGTGAGTCGGATCCGTTTGGACATATATCGCCTTGACCGGTGAAGTCAAACTAAACTTACGTGATCATCATGCAGTCAGGTGCGATCATCGTTCAGAGCACGACGATACGACCGCAACATGACCTATATGGGGCGATATTAATCAACGCCGACGCACGCCACCCGAGGGGGTGTTACAATGTTGGATCAGGAAATGTTGGGGCCTGCCGTACTTTGTAATACATGCATTCCGATTCCCGGAGGATGCTGAACATGGCCACATCTGTTGAGTAGAATGTTTCGTGTTTCACTGGAAACGAACCTTTTCGCCGTCGGTTACAAGGAATCTTGGCGTGTTTTGGGACGGTATGATGCAGCTTGATAATCAAGACGGTGGAATGAGTCTGGCGAGTGGTGACTGAGGTTTCGACCTGGTGAAATCTAGATGCAAGACTCGTTTCGGGAGTAGTGTACTAGTAAGATACTGGCCCGGGTGCGTTAGAATCTTACTCACACCTACCATGATACCACTCATAAATAAGTTATATGGTCATGCCTGCGAGGACGCCCTATTTCTAGATGGGAGGGCCGTCCTGCTATTGTTGCCGATGCAAGGCTAAACGGACTTGGTCGGACATTCTCCGTATGATTGGTACTAAGTGGAGATGTGTATGGCAGTCTCGGAGTAAGGGCCGTATTTGGGCCTAGGGATGACTTTGTTTCTCTCATGGATGTACGGCCAGAGCAACTGAGAATTGGGAGCTGGTTCAAGTTCCAAATGTGAGAAACAGCGGATCGCTTCGGAGTAACACCCCGAAAAAGGACTCGGATGTTTACCGACACTGATCGGCACCATTGTTACTCATCTCGTTCCACATCGCGTCGCTCACAACCAAGGCGGCGATGAGATATTTTTCCACCCGTGGCCACCCGGATGAACGGTCCTTCGAGGACGTGAGTCACACAATCTGAAACCATCCATGCACGCTAGCATCTCACCGTTTCGCTCCTCCTTAGGTTGTTCTCGCAGGTCTTGCCCCAGACGGGGGACTCTACATTCCAAAAGACATTCCGATTCTTCCAGAAAACTGGCGATCTGAATGGTCCGACCTTTCTTACCAACGGCTCGCCATCAATATCCTTTCACTTTTTATTTCTCCGGATGAACTTTCTGCAGCCGAACTTGCTTCGCTTGTGAACAAAACTTACAGTGTTGGTCCGGTCGCGTTTCGCGATCCGTCTATCACGCCTCTGGTTCAGCTGGATGCAAAAACTCACATACTCGAGCTGTTTCATGGACCCACCTATGCATTCAAGGATCTTGCCCTCCAGCTCGTTGGGAACCTCTTCGAATTCTTCCTCGACAGACGTAATTCCCGGAAAGCTGCTGGAGAACCGCTAGAGAAGCTCACTGTTGTCGGCGCAACTAGTGGTGACACTGGAAGTGCTGCTATCTACGGCCTACGTAACAAAGCGAACATATCTGTCTTTATTCTCTTCCCTCAAGGTCGAGTCTCGCCTATCCAGGAAGCTCAGATGACAACCGTTCTCGACGAGAACGTCCATACCTTGTCTGTCAGTGGGACTTTCGACAACTGTCAGGTAAGTACCACCTCCATTGTTTTGTCCTGATGTTCAACTCTTCTGTAGGATATCCTCAAGTCCCTTCTATCAGACAAGGAGTTCAACGAAAAACATCGCCTAGGAGCAGTAAATTCCATTAACTGGGCTCGTATTCTCGTACAGATTGTTTACTACTTTTCCGCCTACTTTCAACTCCTCAGGAACCCAGATGTCGATGTTGACCGCTCCGAAATCCAATTTGTCGTGCCTACTGGCAACTTTGGCGACATCCTCGCAGGGTATTACGCCAAGCGCATGGGTCTGCCCATGGGCAAACTTGGCGTTGCAACAAATTCGAACGATATTCTCGCTCGATTCTGGAAGAGGGGGTCATACCAGAAAGTAGATCCTGCTGCTGCCCCGGTGGCGGGTGGCGTTTACGCAACCACTAGTCCTGCGATGGATATTGCCGTTTCGAGCAACTTTGAACGTTTACTCTGGTATCTTGCCTATGAGAAGGCACCAATGAGCGACGAGAAACTGAAACATGCAGCTGCGTGCGATCAGGTACGCGATTGGATGGTTGCGGTCAAGAACAAAGGTTCCGTCGATCTGTCCAAAGTGCTTGAAAGTGCGCGAAGAGACTTCGTCGCTGACAAGGCAAACGATGAACAGGTAGGATTCATCATAGATTTGGACACGCAGTCAATTAACCTGCTGAGCATAGACGATCGACACTATCCGAAAATACTACGAGACCAAGTCGTACCTCGCCGACCCGCATACTGCTGTGGGCCTGCACGCTGCTGAAGTGTTTGCAGAATCCAAGTATGTCCTGGGTTGGTTCTTCGAAGTTGTATGTCAGACTTAGTGTCCGTCATAGCTCCGCCGCCACCGTTCAAGTCGTGCTTTCCACAGCTCACCCCGCCAAATTTGCCGAGTCTGTTCAAAAAGCACATCCTGGATTCGATCCTGATGCGGTGTTTGGTGACCTCTTGTTGCGCGAACGTCGCGTGCAAGCCATAGTAGGAGTAGAAGAGGAACTCGTCGGGCTTGTTAAGAATGCGATAGACGAGGTTGCGAGCACCCGTAAATAGAACTAAGGGGGCCGTGAGGTGTATCCGTAAGTATCATGTCCTCAATAGATAAATTGGGTTGTAGAGCAAAAAAAGCCAGGCACGAAAGGTCACTTTCATATTTCCAAGCTAGTCCGATTCCCCGACACGATGTTCGGCGTCCGTTTCTGTGACACGAACGTTGATGCCGCTGGGACCGCCAACCGGCCCGAGCAGCGACTTGGATCTCATACTCGGGGCCTACGGGCACGGACTCAAGGAAAATCGTAGCTGGCGTAGTTGTCGCCAAGTTCCGCGGGGCGGCGTCTTTGGCCCGGGCAATCAAGATACCTCTGGCGATACCGCCAAACATACTGGCGACTCGGAAGTCAGCTTGAACCGGACGGCACGCTAGTAGCTTGCACGGTCACCTCCGCTCCACCAACACGCGGACCAGTCCATCTGGCCGACAGCTACCGAGAAGTGTCCCTTGTTCGTTGCGAAGAATAGTGGCGGCAGTGTAAGATGTAGGGGTTGAATGCGTAGTAAGTACTACGCGGAGAGTGAAGCAATGGAGTCCGAGAATCGCTCGAGACGGCACGAGGCGAACTTGAAGTGGCCATCGTAACAGCGAGCTGTTTCCCCGGGATTTCCCCCGACTTCAAAGGAGCCTTACAAAATACGACAGGAGTGTCACCAGCGAGTGACGAAATCGTCACGTTCTAGACAGCCAAGCCCGCTTGAAGTGGCCCTTTCATGTTGCCGTGCTTCTCCGCACTACTACACAGAGTATAGCAATGACTTAGTGGCAGTCAGCAGATGCTAGTAACTGCGTCAGCTGACTCTTCAATTTCTACCCCAGTATCGAGGCTATGCCTCCGGTAACCGTGACCTTGGCTATGCGGCACATCTTTGGCCCTCACAACCGTCAAAGGGGCCGGTAGTGAACGTGCATACCACTACTATTATCTGAACAGGCACCAATGGCTTCGCTGACGCCTCCCCAAGCTCCCCCCACTTGGAAACACACTGCTCAAGATGTCGACAAGCTTATCTCCGAAGCGCTAAAGCAGAAGAAGACTGTTCACGACAGCATCGTCAAGTTGCCTGAAGAAGGTCTCGACTTCGATAACGTTGAGTCCCAGCTCTAGCTAATCCCGGTCGATTAGTCAACACCCTCCAGGTATTTGTAAGATTCGATTGGTGTATCAGAACAATTTTCCAGACGTTCAAATCCCTTCCCCTTATGTAGTCTGCACTCGCACTCGCGGAAGCTGAGCTAAAGTGTGTCTCGGAATCGCTTACATTCTATCGGAATGTTTCGACGGACAAAGAGTTACGCGATGCCTCCACCACGGCAGAAGAGCGCACAAGCAAGTTTATAAACGAACAACTGATGCGAGACGATCTTTACAGGGCTCTGGTGGTTGGCGAAGCAAACTTGCACAAGACAGGTGCTTGGGACAAACTGAATTCCGAGCAGAAGCGACTCGTTGCGAGGATGTTGCTTGACGGCAGGCGTGCTGGTTTGACGCTCGGAAATGATGACAAGGAAAGGCTCAAGACTCTCAAGGATCAACTTTCAGATGCCTGCTTGAAGTTCAGAGTTCGTAGCCGCGCGTTATGGATGTATTGGCAATACTAACGCTCATGTAGAAAAACTTCAGCGAGGAGAATGTGAGTTTACTGCTTTGTTCAGCCGTACTGATGAGAGAACCGTTACAGGGTCATGTCAGCTTCACGCGTGAAGAACTGGACGGTGTTCCAGAAGATGTAGTCTCCGGGTATACCCAACGAACGGTAGGCGACAAGGTATTGTATGACGTCACCTTTAAGACGCCCGATATCTGGCCACTCGTGAGTTCAGTGCATCCGTTGAAAGCATTTGGTTTCAAAGCTTGGGATGAAGCTCGACCGCGCAAATGATCCCTCGACACGCAAGGTAGCGCACACTGCACATGATGCTCGGCTAGCAGTCAATGTCGAGCCTTTGAACACAATACTCCATCTACGGAAGGAAATTGCTGAGATCTTACAGTATGATTCATGGGCGGATTATGCCACCGAAGTGAGGATGTCAAAGAGTGCCGCTAATGTCCGGGGGGTGAGGAATTTTATAAATTATGCAACTCTAGTTTACATCACGATATAGTTCTTGAACGAACTTAAGGAATATCTTGATCCTATTGGGAAAAAAGACCTTGAGGGCATTGTGGCCCTCAAAAAAGAAGATTGCGAAAAACGTGGCCTGCCAGTCGACGATGATCTTCACGTTTGGGATACAAGGTATATTGTTTCTTCATACACTCATTGTGCGGAGTTGGTCGATAATGCGGTCCTACCTCTAGATATTATTCTCGGCTCTATGTTGAGCGCAACTTGAGCCTGGATAGTTCACTCATTAAGGAATACTTCCCCGTCTCGTTTGTTGTCTCCGCTATTCTAGACATCTACAAAAATCTTTTGGGGGTTAAATTTGTGGAAGTCCGTGGTGAGATGAAGGATGTATGGCATCCTGGTTAGTCGTCACTATACTATCGCATCGCATATGTAACCAATAGTCAAGCAGATGTCCAACAATTTGCAGTCTGGGAAAAGGACGCACAGGATGAGTCGGGCTTTATCGGGTACTGTTACCTGGATCTTTATCCTCGTGGTGAGTTACAACTAGTTTACGTGCCGGTATTTGTCTCACAGCATCGTTCATGCACGACATCTCAGAGGCCAAGTTCCCTCATGCCGGTGTATTTCCTATCCTTCCAGGTTACGAACTCCCTGCTGGGAAGCGACACTATCCGCTTGCGGCTATCGTCACTAACCTCACGAAGCCGACGCCGGAGCGTCCGGCACTCATGGAACACTTTAACGTGACGATTCTCTTCCATGAGACGGGTCATCTGTTCCACGAATTGCTGAGTCGAACACAATATTCACGATTCCATGGGACAACCGTTGCCATCGACTTCGGGGAGGCGCCATCTCAGATGCTCGAGAATTGGTCAGTCGTATTTCTATTTTCTGGATGCCACGACTGACATCTGGTGATCTCACTTTAGGTGTTGGGAACCAGAGGTACTGAAGAAGCTGTCGAGTCATTATAAGACCCAGGACCCACTACAGGACGAGCTTATCGCCAAGATCGTCAAAAGGTTAGTACGCGCGTGCATCATCTGCAGATATCTAATCACATATACAGCCGCTACGTCAACATCGGCCTTTTCTACTTGCGTCAGCTCGTTTTTGCGACCTTTGATCTCGTAGTACACGACAATAGCTTGGACGTAAATACGGACTACACCAAGTTGTGGAACGAGTTGAGACAGCAAATTGCGCACCTCAAAGGAGGCAATCAGCCTGGCCAGGGCAGCTTTGGACACATCGCAGGCGACTACGATGTCGGATACTATGGGTACGTCGTCCCGTCCAGCACCTGGTCCAGCCCCAATGCCACCCAGTTGACACGGCTATCGTAGGTACACCTACTCGCTCGTATTCGCCGCAGACATGTACGCGACCGTATTCAGGAACGCGCCGCTCGACCCCAAGTTGGGAAGACTGTACCGTGACAAGATCCTCCTGCCTGGAGGGAGTCGTGACGAGATGGATATGCTCAAGGTGAGACATCGATGTATATTCCGTGCCGTATATTGATTGTTCGTGCTAGGACTTTTTGGGGCGCGCGCCAAACCCAAGGGCATTTATTGACGAAATCGAAAAGACTGTTCGATCCTCTTGACGCACGAACGATAGCTGATATATTCGGGGAGCCGCTGAACTCACAAGCCCATACTGTCGAGTTACCGCGTTGTATTATGTTTTCGTAGGAAGTATGCCGACGCGACCAATCAGAATATAGTAGCGAAGAACGAGTGTACAAAGAACAGAACAGCATATCAGCGGCAGAGCTTACCTAGCGCTTGAGCAATGGAACGATCAACTAGTGCATGTGCGACACCAGACGAAAAACAAGGAAAGCTATTGCAAGCAAGAGGAAATTTTCAATCATATTAAATCAGCTCTCTTAACTTTTCTGCAAATGATGGTTTTGCCAGAAGTAGCCCTTCGTCCCCAGTTTCTTCGAGAGTAGGTATGTTCTGCAAATCTGCTCAATACGAGACGATTCCGGGACTAACAATAGAACGTACCGAAACAAAATCTAAATCAGCAAGGGGGACCTGTATAGTACGTCAACGGGAGATCATAGATAATGAATATTAACGGCCGAGGGATCCGTACCATTTTTGTTTTGTACCACAACTTGTAGCCGATGAAGAACGAGAAAAAGATTGGTAGATTAATATCTTGTAAAACAGATATATTTCAACAACGGGCGAGAGCTTGTCGGACCGCCTAAACTTACAAGCAGCCACGAATTTGGAAGTATTCCATTTCCAGAATATGGATATACCATTTATGAGTATGTAGAAGGAAACCCTGAGAACGTTACTTTCAGAATCCCCGTCGGACCAACGCCACAGAGACGTACCAGAAGACCCCCCACATGGCCGCGAAGGGTTGTAAAGTCGACCTGTATATGCCACGAGGAATGATCCTTTGGTGCCTTAGCCCATAATCTACATGCACCATTGTTACATACATTTCACTAGGATGGCTTAAGACTCACAGTAGCGCAGGTATGTCGTATTGAGGACCACCCAACTTAGATACAAACGTTAGTAAGCGTAGAAATGACGTGAAAACAGAAGGACACCTCACCCAATAAGTCCACTCATTGTTACTTTGAGAACCAGTTATTGATCCGCCGTCTTTAAAGACTGCATCGTAAAATGCTCACCTAAACTGACAAACCAACTATATGTAGACGTCAGTCCAAACATTCTAACAGGAATGAAAGATCATACTTAAAGACTGTTGCCGAGGGAGCAGTCAAACTCATGAAGGACAAGAATGAAAAAAGCCACTGTATACGAATCAAGCAAGTAACAAAGACTTCACAGAAATAATACATACCGACGCAACGACGGCAACCCACGGCAACCCGTCCCTGGTGCAGATTGTGAAGATCTTGGGGGCCTTGTTCTGCACTGACAACCCGTATAGTATGCGAGATGCGGAGAAGATGAAGGTGTTGGCCGCCGAAAAAGCAGAAGTGAGCAGTATAGCATTGACGATGGATGGAAGAACTGTACGAAAAGGGGATGTATAAGCAACGACGAACAATCTGTGTCGGAACAAACCTTTAACTCCCGCCCTTTGAAACGCGATTACAAAGGGGGATTGGCCAGCAGAGGTCCCCGGCCTGGCAAGAAAAAAGAACCATCAAAAAGACCCCAGTGCCATGGTGAGCAACAAATTACTTGAATAGGGTAGGGTCGTTAGATGGAACAACCATTCCAACCACTATTACTGACGCAATCTCCAAACTAAAGTCAATCAATGGAGAGATGGGTGACGACGTTCTTACAAAGAAGAGTACCAGTCTAAATACTACCGTCCTCATTGCTTTGATAATATTTGTCCTGGGTTGTTGCGTCTCTGCAGCAGTGCTATGTGTGAAATGTGAGACTCAGGCCAAGCCAGACGAAGAACGACTGGATAACTCGCATCGATATTAATTCAATACCCCCAATGGAGAAAATAGCAGGTGTGATAGCAACGAGCAGGCTGAGAAACCGCCCCGTGCCACCCGGCTCCAGTTCTGTGGAACAGCAAGGCCACCTTAGTGCCATACTATACCAAGGATGACCAAATTAACTCACGAGAAACCATAGGTCCCGGATTCCGCCAATACTACTAGGTTATCAGTAAAGTCACGATGATGCACCAGCAAGCATGCCTTGAAGCCAATCCTAAAGTACCGAATGAGTCATATGAAGATAACAAATGCGGAAACTCACACTTGATGGTCAGGTGCCCCTCCAAGGCTGATCACGAGGCCCCCAATTATCTTTTGCTCGGATGAATGAATGAGGATACTAACTATAGTTGTGACTTACCAATCCAACCACAAGGATAACTGAAGTTGTTAAGCTACAGTAGTTTTCATGCGACTGTTATTGCAACACTTACTTTTCAGCGAGGCAAAGAAAACTTCGGCTGCAGATGATGAGCGGTATCCAGTGAGAATGCAATGTCACTAACAGTTCCCAAACAACCTGGAAGACGAGTGAGAATAGTATCACATCAACAGGGGACCTGAAAACTGACCGGAGACCAAATAAGTTAATGATGAGCAGCGCAAAGATGACCACTGTGATATAAATTGCAGTATGGTGTGACTAGTATATACGTAAGATTCGCTGCTAGTTAACTAGCGGAAACGGGAACCCACATCCGTATCCCAGAACTTGACCATTGCAGCAAATGCCGTGACTTCCAATGGTATAGCAACTGCAATGTACTGGAATATTATTTAGTGCGAAAATAATAAATAAATTATAGGACTCACGTAAAAGTAGTTCTATACAACATGCAGGTAGTGTGAGCAGGGAAAGGCTGAGTAGTCTCACAGACGAACCCATCCAAGCTACAATGATGTGAACAAATGAGGCTGCTAGTATTGCACTCCATATTAGTACACTCACTGCAAATCCAATGGCGGGATCTAGCCATCTCGCAGCTGCGTCCCTTAGCTCAATGTGCTCGCTAGATGCCAGAAACAACCTACCATAGAGAAATAACGATCCAGATATGGGAGCAAAGCTTGTCATCTCGCCGACGGAAAGCATGGTACTGGATCATGTTATACACGAAAGTGGAGGAAAAGAGGAAGAGCGTACGCATAGACGACAGTCGATACATGAAGATAAACTAGAAGCATACCCAAAGGACCCGCGAGCGCAAGAATTTGTCCCAGGCCCAGAAAAAGACCAGTCCCAATGATCCCCGCAAGCTTGACAATGACCTGATCAGCCTACATCACCATGTCAATGCTAGCACAAGAATGACATACAGCAATCCTATTCGGGGGTCCAGGGGATGATCGCTGATCAGTATGGTAACCCGAGATTGTAAATAGTGTTACATTTGGATATGTTGCTTTTTGAGCCTTCGCTGGACATTGTCAAAATTCTGGTTGTATATGAACTCGCCACCGGAAGCCGGCTGGTCAACCATTCTTCCAAAACGTGACGTTGAGAAACCAAGCCAAGCGAAAGGAGGGCGAAGGATTTGTAGAGGACAAGCCTTGTCTAATGCCCCAGCGGAGGGTTTAATAGCTGGCAAACGCCGCGATGGAACTCGTTTCAGTGATTTGGACAAACCATCTTTGGGAGAATAGCACTGCTAACATCTGAGACTCCGTCGCACATCACGATTGTGACGTGTACTGCATGAAGTCGCGTGGTTAGTACAGATGCAATTTGGCATGGGCACCGACGGTCATGGGGTGCCCCTATTATTGACGAGACCCTGAGCGACTGTTCTCATCGACCGGGGTGCGTTACGAGGTCGACTCCTTGGTCTGGCCGTTGGAAGTCTCCCAGTCGAACTTGGTGGTATTGTGTAAGTTCCTTTGAAGTCGGGGAACTCCATTCCGGGGAAATCGTTTGTACTGGTTTGACATCAAATGGTTACTTGAATACTTCAGGGCGGGCGATTGTCGGTCTCACAAGGCGAACCTGTCTAAGAAGCGGCCGTGAGAGACCTGACGACTTCCGTACTCTTTCACCGACGTACACCACCCAACTTCCGGTAGGTGAGTCAGACAAGCCTCTCGCGATCCCTGGGAGCTTTCCTCGTCATTTGATGAACAAAATATCACATTCAAGCTCAACAATCATATGAACCATGCGTTCACTTGCTGACTTCACACTTCTGCAATTCTGATTATTTTCTTTTCATACCCATACGGGCGCCTTTACTTACACATCCTGTGCAACAGTCACGTCCGCGGACGGGTTACGCCCTATCTATCGGGGGGGTCCCTCTAGGAAGGAAGCCCAGATTGTCATCCGAGTGGCGGGTGGTCGTGACTGCATTTTCATAGTACAACATGAATAAAGTAGTATGGTAACAAGGCATAGAACTACAAAGCAGTTCCACGCTCAAAGCTCGCCCGGATCTCAGTAGTGTATTTGTCGAAATATCTTGCAATCTAGCACGAGGATGAACGAGGACAGTAGACAAAGGAGAAAATGACTCCCACACCTTTTTGTTGAACACACGGTTTCGCTCGTTGATGTACGTGATGTCACCTTCGTCCTCGTTTGGTCTCCTCCGTGAGAACTTGGCCTTCTTATCGATACTGTCGAGTAAGGGTGAGCTAAGGGCCAGAGACACAGAAAACACCACTCGCTCTCGGTTAATTTTACCAACGACCCGGTCGATAGCATCTTCAGTGGGCTTGTTATCTGCATATAGTAATGTGTTGGCATCTCTATAGAAGTTGTCCACAGCCATCCGTTGCTCGGACGTTGGGACCATCTTCGCGTGCCGTCAGCTCACCTCACTAGGTTAATGTCGAAAGACAAACCTGGCTCCCTGCGACATCCATAGATATTAATGCAGACGATCCACCTGACGGTGTTGAGCTCCTAGAGTTTGAAAGCGAGCCAACGACTAAGCCTAAAGCCTGCTCTTTTTGCCGATTGTAAACTTCGAGGTCAGGCTTAAGTAGGTCAAGATCTTTCTTGTACCGTCTCCGCGCAGCGTGCGCGTCATCTTCGGTCCCAAGTAAGTCCAAGTGATGAGGTGAAAGGGTTCGAAGACGCACCGTGGAACTCATAGTCCGCTCTCCGGGCTTTCCGCGCCTTCTTCTTTTCCCAGTTCTCATTATCCTCTATCGTCCACTCCCAGTTCTTCGAACGTTCGATGTCCTCTCCATTAGCCTCGGCCTCTGCTTGCGTCCGCAATACCTCTGCCAATTTCTTTTGCCGCT
>JBBPTU010000901.1:0-16543 GCA_038094295.1 Tylopilus aff. beelii | reverse complement strand
ATATGTACTAGTATGTCATCCTCACGATCCCCACTGTATCATATTCTTAGTTCTAAGCTGGTTTCTCGATGGCTCTCACGACTCAGTTGCTGGTCGCACGGCTGTTGTCTAATCTGACGGAAGGAGATAACGATGTCTTCCTCCGGACCGATGCGTCTTCTGAATATGTTGATTGACGCTCATATAAGGTCTGGTTTGAGAAAACTTTCTTCAGGGTGAAGGTGATAGATTACGAACACTTTTTCTGCTAGTGGCTGCCCACAAAACACAAACTGAGGTAACTGTGGTCGTGAGCTGTGTGCTGACAGCGGCTCTGATAGAACGGACATGCATGACGTACGGACAAATTCTCGTACGCATGGTCATCTTCAGGTGTTGCTGCTCGGACGAACACACGAGTCAGTCGAAGGGCAAGTGCCATCGCTCACAAGGATCATATTTTTTTGAATGTCTGTTCAGTGAGCCCCGGACCGCCGTCGGCATTCCATTTCAGCTGTGTTATGTCTGATGGATGTAATTTGCAGCAAGATAGGATCATTGCGCGAGGCAAGTGTCCCCTTGAGCTGCAAAATTCGGTTCATGGACGCATTCTCCAGCGTAACTGTCGCCTGGAAGACGGAGTGCTGTTTGATTTTTTTTTCTATCGCAGGACTTGATCGGGGTTCGATCGAAACGAACGTAGAACGAGGCGCGTCCCGACTCGTGTCGCCCCTCGACGCGACGCTTAGTTCCAGCTTGTTCCGGTCCTCTCCTAATGCAACACTATGCATGAGCATCCACCGACATGGACCGTCGTCCGTGCAGGTGAGCATATGCGAGTTACCATGTCAACCATTCACAACATTGCTGGTAGCGGCCCAAAACACGATCGCGCACGAGTGAGAGAATGAATGCGATAGGTCATGGGGTGAAATACCCCGCCAAGAGACTAACCAAAACCGGACTTGCGCGGTGTCCTGGGTTGTAGCAATCAGCATCCGAATTCGCAGAGGGGTCCCGGATTTACTCCTGAGCAAAGCTAGTGCGAGAGACGACAAATAGCCATCACAGAAACGGAAGAACCTGAGTGGGATGGTGATGGTGCGCAGCGTTATGAGCAATCCATACATCTCGACCGGCGGTGGGAGCAAAAAAGGAATAATGGGGCCTACAACAGCTGTACCTAAGAGTACGCTGGCAGTCAAGGAAGTGATCCTCGAGAGGTAGATGGCAGCTAAGCCTCACCTCCAAAGAGGATACTGTTTACAAGACCTCTATGTTCGGAGAACCACAGTCTGACATGCACAAGGTACATGATAGGCAGACTGGTTCTGTGGATTGAAAAGCTCAGGATGACAAAACTAGGGCTAAACATATATACCGCACCTCCATATAGCATATACTTCCGAGTCTGCAGCATTGGGAGCCGCTTACCCTGCGCAAGTAACTCGACATCAGGGGACAAGCACAGCACGACATCAACTAGAGCCATACCGAGGAACGAATATAGGTTTAATGCCCGCTCACATAGTAGTTCACAAAGAACCTTAAAACCCGTCACTGGCAGTGGAGTTAAGATCGATCAACAATGTAATGCATAGAATGCAGCTTACACGAGCAGCACATGATTCAGAAGGATAACGTGCCAGCCAAAGGTAGGGCGTGGATGAATCCTGCTGGGAGGCTATCCCAGGTACCTAGAGAAAGCCAGCTGTCAGAATGCCGAATGAAAATGCTCCGAGTAATGGCTCCCACGACAGCGGCGGTGAATGACGAGGTGGACAGGCACAGCTTGAGATACTTACGAAGGATCAGGCCGCGTATCCTCAACCTCGCGCTGGTGCGTCCCGCTCTGTATTCCAGGAAGACTATAGCTCCACACCTTCACCCGCATCATAGACTGGATTTGACAGTCGCTGAGCTCCACCCTGCGACTCGGAGTTCGAACCCCCACTGAATGAAATAGAGACAGAGGTATAATCGCCAACTAGCTAGTTCCAATCATGCTAGTCCATCTCAAGATAAGGTTATCGCAGACCTGGCAACGGTCATCAGGGTGCGAACATATGTCTCTGGCACGTGGCAGTGAAACATCATCCCGGAAAATCGGAAGATCGCTAAATCTGAAACGAGGGTTGGCGGAAACCGTTTACCGCGCCCTGCCAAGGGAGCTGGCTTCGACACGTCCATCAACTTGAGTCCCTGAAAGTCTGCGTATGCAATATGCATTAGGGAGCCCAGTCAAAAAATTCAACTTGAGCAGACCAAAACATCCGTATCATACTGGTACCGCGAATTAGACACCTGTATCGATACATTCAGCCGACAGTCATCGTCGCATCCACTAGCCTTGTCACGTGCGACACATCCGGTACATGAGTAGGTCTCGACGAAAAGATGACGTCTTTGAGAATCTGTGAGATCAACCCATGTTGCGCTTCAGCAGCAATTTTTCGGCTACAAACCAGGTCGTGAAGACGATGGTCAGATCGAGATGATTCGGAAGAGTTATAAGATACAAACCTGTCCTTGACGACCTTGGTGAGTTGATTGTCTTCCTTTTTCTTGTCTTCTTGCTGTGGAATGTTAAGTTGAACGGACGTTTGTGGCATATTATAATGGGTGTTATACCTTGTTGGATCCTTTTTCGTCCTGACCTTTCAGCGTTGGGGCAGGTGCTCGTGTGCTACCAACTGCCGTCTGCGCCCTCGTGAGTTTCTCGTGCAAGTCTGCGATCTGCGATACTGCATAGGCGCGATTCTACAAGATTAAAGACAGGTCATGTTGAGTAAGTCCGGGCTGACGAGTGCAAGGACGCGTACAGAAATCAAATTACTCCCGCTCAACGTGTTAACCCAATACTTGTTCCACAACAGTCCAAGCAATTCCTCGTCCAGACTGGATTTGAAAATTTCGACGTCAAGCTGATAATATTGGTTGGCATGAGCACCGAAATCCTCGATCTTGGCAAGAGGGATGGACTGGTATTCGGACGCGGAAGTCGTTGGTGGGGTGTAGTCTTTGGGGTAAGTACGAAAAGCGCCGATGTCAACTTTTCCAGCCGAGATGGTGCGATTAGGGTCGATCTAGGGGAGCGCGATCCTAAGACCGTGACCGATAGGACAATTCTAGACGCACCACGACGGCGACAAAAGGATCTTGGAACTGCTGATTGTTCATTTGGGTGTCGACATCAATGCCAGACAGCCAACACCCATAACCTGGATGGGAGTGATACCATCCGATAGCATTCTCTAGCCGTTTGACCTGCCAGGACGAGAGAGGGCAGTTTATGCATGTCATTTATGGCATAACAATCAATCCTCACCTTTTCGCATTCCTGTATGTACGTGACCATGTACTCGTTCGCTTCGTTTGCGGCGTTGACTCGGGTTTCGGTCCCTTGAACGGGGAGCGCAAAGGAATCCATGATGACGATAGAGTTTCCAACGACCTTTCCTTGCATGAGACCCATTATTTCGTGTGGAACGCCCGATCTCGCGTGAATGACCTATCGACGACGATAGCGTCATCTTTGGCGCGAGAGAGGGAAGGGACGCGGAGAATTGGCTAACCATCTTGATCAGCGCAACGGCAGAAATCTTGCATGATTTAAAGTAATGCGGACTGTCAGATCATGAGTACGGCGTGACGTGGAGCTACGGCACGCACGCAGCACGAACAGGAGATTAAAGCTGTGTCGAACTTACTCTTGATCCCATGGCGCCTGCTGGATGATGCGCCTGTTGACTTCGACATCGAAAGCATATATCTCATCTTTTGGCGAGATTTGCTGTACTTGGTTTGCCAGAGAAAATGTCTGATACGCTGTAGAGGAAGACATGGTCGTCAAGATTAGGAACGACTGGCTTGCTGATGCTGGTACAAACGATTAGGTAATCACTAAGTGTCTATCTTCGAGTTAGAACTTGAACTAGTAATAAACATCACCAAGGAACGAGCACGATGTAAAGATACATCGTAACAATGCAGCATTTAAAGTACATTCAACACGCGAACACCGCGAACTAACGCATCCAATATCGCAGGTATGGTCTCTTGTACTTGGACAGTGATCATCTCCTACTATATGCTGCCACGTCACCGGTGGAAAGGGGAAGGGGGGACTATGTAGTCTGGTGACCAGACCGCTATGAGGTTGCTGAGGCGAGGCGAACCGTCGATAGACGGTCTGGTAAAAGTTGTCGCCGTTTATTGGGACGCGCGGATTCCCACACTTTGTCATAATTAGTCAGCATTTTAGCCAATAAGAAAACGCGAGATTATCTCGCGAAATTTAAATGATGATTAATATTGCACGACACGCGATCGGATACGATGCAAGTCCGAGTCCGTCCGTACCATCGATCATGCCAATGAATACCGACACTAGTCTTGATCCTGTCTTTGAATATACCCCAGACGAACTCGAGCAATGCGCGCTTCAAGAAATCGGTGGTCGACTTCCTCTAGAATTCATTGAGACGCTCTCATATCATAAAATCGACGCCCTTCGAGCGTGTCTCATCGTTCACCGGCTTACATTGTGTGCTATTGTACCACGCATTTTTCAACTTGAGGCATCGCTAGCTGCTGTCAACCGAAAGGATGCTATCATTACTGCTGGGACTGGGTGCGGAAAGACGCTCTGCCTGCTCATCCCGATGCTACTTCGACCACACACAATTTCTATAACGATCTCGCCATTGAAACTTTTACAGCTTACGCAGGTGCGCTAGCAATTGGTACACTGACGGAGCAGCTCGAATCAGATCGAATACCTATTAACTAGGTCCTCGAGTGCGAGAAGTACAATATTCGAACGATTGCTATTAACGAGGGCACTCCAAATGATAGATTACTTTGGGGGGTAACAAGTGCTATCGATTTACTGCTCAAATAGTTCTAACATGACGACATAGGAAGTCGATCGAGAAAGGTCGCTATCAACATCTTATTGTTTCGCCGGAGCAGTTAGGCATGTACAACAGACACTTTCCCCGACTCGCATGGCTACTACGACATAAGCGTACCTTTGTCAAGAATATACAGCATGTCCACGTCGACGAGGCACACAACATCTTCACTGCAGGACTTTCACGTCATGGCGAGGTTGCATTCCGTCCAGCATACAGTCGCCTTGCCGAATTTCGAGCCATCCTACCAGATAGCGTTGTATTTCATGCCATCTCAGCAACGCTATCACCCCATATTTATCACGTCGTCGAACATGAACTTCTCATCAACCCCGATCACGTAGCGATCAACCTCTCTTCGAATCGCCCAAATATTGTCTATGCTACCACTCCAATAATCGGCAATATACGTGACTTCCGCAATCTCGATTTCCTCATTCCAAAGGACTTCCATCCACCAATGGAGATTCCAAAGACTCTTGTTTTCCACGACAATAAGCAAGACGCCACAAACGCTGCTCGATCTACCAATGCAAGACTTCCAAAAGCGCTACAAAACCAGGCGATCTCCAGACACTATCACAGCGATATGTCGGTTGGGTATCTCCAACAAACCTACTCCGACTTCTCTGATCAAGACGGACGGTGTCGTATTCTTCATGCTACCGCTGGAGCATCAACTGTGAGTCATAAAGCAAGTTATATATGCGTCTAATTTGTGTAGGGACTTGACATCCAAGGTGTTCGAGTAGTCATCCAGTATGGGGTGTGTCAGAACATCGTCGATCTGATTCAACGGGGTGGTCGGGCTGTTCGAAATCCAATGATGCATGGCCTCTTCTTGATAATGTATGAACCCTGGGTTTTGGATGTCAAGATCGACAGCCTCGATTTCGATCCAAAGGATCCAGACCGACCATATTTTGGAACAGCCAAGAAAAACTCGAGCTTGTCTAAACAGGAACGAACAGGACTTGCGATGATTCAACTTGTTCAATCCAAAACGTGTCTTCGGAAAAAATTAACTGAGTATTTGAATGACCATGTGCCCTCAGGTAACCAGACGCACAAGAACTAACTCTCAAGTTGAATGCTAATACATGCCAGCCGAACAACACACCATGCGCTGGTGCTGTGATCGTCATTCAGATTCTAACTTCGACATTTCAGCATTCTTTCTTGGAAAAATCCAGATAGGCCAGCTTGTCGACTCAGAGGTCCCCACAGCCACCAAACGCAAGCGACCTCAGAACCGCGCAATGGAAGATCGCCCAGGTCTTTTCGATGCCCTGCTTGCCTGGCGGAATGAAGCTCACGATCTCGATCCAACTTGCTTCGCACGGCCACCGACATGGCTTATTGACGATAGTGGACTCAAACTTCTGAGTAAAGTTCATCCGAGCAAGATCCACAGCATCCGAGAGATTGTAGAAGCTCTACAAGAAACACCAGAATGGGAAAACGAGTTCGGACAGCAAGTCTTGGATGTTATCATACAGTTCGATCGAGCTCGTGTCAAAAATGCGATTCGCACCGGCACTGCACGTCTTGCGAAACGCCCATGTAAACTCCAGACTGCTACCACTGTACAAGAGCTATGATGCACCGCGCTCCATCCCATCATCTAGTCCGATAGAAAGGTCAAATGCAGCCTGCGGGAGGTCATCCACCTCTACCTCAAACCCGCCACCTGCCAACATGTTTTGTACCTTTCTGTTAAACGTGGCTAATGTAGACGTCTTGAGCTTTTGTTCACCTAAGGCCAATGAATCAATGACTGGTTTGATTGTGCGAAGTGCCAGTTCTGGTGTCAGAGTGTTCATGTGTAAAGCGAGTTCATTGATCTTCTCTGAAATCTTCTGAACAGAAGCAGATGTATCGGGAGTAATATGGGTGATGCCATGATAAGCGATTCCAAGAGAGGATGCAACCTGCTTGCGAACATGCTGAAGGAGATCAACAGTTGCAGAGATATCACCGAGCCTATCCCAGCTTGCGTGAACACCTTTCGCTGCATAGAAGCGCTAGATATTTCATGTGATAGAAGTAGTATTTATAGTACTATTGGCATACCTTTAAGGTCCGGATATGATGCTCGATATTAAGATCAATTGGCATGAAATGGCCCTCGAGACCAGTGAGGTTGACAAGCATGTTATCTCGTACAATGTCTCTATTGTTATCACAGTTAGTAATACACCAGACTCGGAGGTTAGTACACGATGTCTCACGCAAATCTTGGAGTCCACACTCTTCGAAGGTTGAAGAAGAAATGTAGGATCTCTGTACAGTAATTGTTTGACCCAGCACCTCGAAAGATCATTGCTAGATGGCTGAGGATATCTTCAATCCTACCAAAGTCGCCATCCGAAGTTGCATTCGTAAGTTCGAGGACATACAACAGATCTCGTGTCAGAATTCGAAGGTTTTGGTTCGCAATGTTCTGTTGACTTGACTCGGACTGCTCTCGCAGCAGTGCAAAGGTAATAGGTCTCGCATGGTTTTTGAGAATCCGGTCTGCAATATCAGATAGCACTTCTGGGGTTGGGTTGGAGGCAGCGAATGCAGCAAGAGATGGACATCCGCATTCAACTCTCCATGCATTCAGAATAATACCTTGAAGAATCTGCATGAGAGTGCCGAGGAGGGTGTGATAATCAGGGTGTTCGCAACCCAAGCGTGTGCGATCAAGGACAGCAAAGAAAAACGACAAGCTACCAGGTTCACCAATTGAGCCACGATGGACGTGCAAGATTGCCCAGATGAGATTCATGCAAAGGTGAAAAGTGCCAAAGCCAAGCTGAAGGAATTGAAGTCGTGTGAATGGGTTAATATCTGCTGTTCGGAGAGCCTTTGCTCCTCGGATGCGAGCATTCGTCGATTGATCATTAATACTTGGGATTGCGAAGTCGGAAAGTTCCTCGTGCGTCATCTTTAACTGGTTTATGTATACATCCTCGATTACAGCAATATTTCCAGACACAGAGCTTTCATCAATTGTTGAGGTTCGGAGGGGGTATTGCTTGGTCTTCAGTCGTTCTGGGAGTCTCCGTCGTTCCCGGTGCTTCAACGATGGCACTGAGCGAAACTCGTAGTCCTTGAATGAAAGGCAGCCATCCAACAGAATTCCGATGATGTTGATACGAGCTTGATGATGTACGCTCTGGAGTTGTTGCTTGGTTGGACGGATATCGGCATTGAAGGAAAGGTCGGATGCTTGCTGTGCACGTTGGAGCATGGGTGCAAGCCGCATATCGTCCCAAGTCGCATTCTGGATCGCATAAAGGATCGGAAATGTCCCGGATTGCACTTTTGCCGATCCAGGTGAGCGTTGCTCTACAAATATCGATGTGCTGATGTTGATATTATCGTAACAAAGGACGTGATGGGTGCACACGATCTCAGTTGCTTTGTCGATACACTGAGATGCGAGCTGATTCAAGAGGGTGAAGAGTAACGTATATGAAACACAAAGACCACAGTGGGCAAGGGCTTCCATAACTTGTCGTGATGTTCCATTCGTCCAGAGGAAGAGAGTAAATGGCATAGCAAAAGAAAGACTATAATTCGATCGCAACTTCGCAAGTTGTGTGAGCATCACTTGGCAAGCCTTCGTAGGGCAAAGTATATGCATTAGGTAACAAATGAACAGGATTGATCTAGGAGCGTACTGTAGAGTAGTCTTTTAAAGTATTTACCCTGGTTGCGCGCCCAGTCTGCGCCGCGCCATGAAGAATTTGAGTTAAGAGCGGCGCGTGTTGAGCGATGATGGCTTTGACGACTGAGGACATATCCCAATCCATCAATACATCTCGTGTGATGGAGGAAACCTTCGCTTGTAAACTATCCTTGACACCGTCCATCTCGTCAGATACCCTGCGTGCCATTTGGTCCAGTACGTGTGGTTCCATCCAAGCAAGTAGTTGAGATCGTCGTCGAGGATCGTCCCAGATCTTGCTGAAAAGAGTCCCAAGCTTTCAGGCGGGTTGGTCCTTTGTACATGCGTAAAAGGCTCCACGGTAGGCAGAAAAGCCCTTTTCTGACGGGTCCAGTACCTTGATTAGAGCTGTTAGAAGCGAGAGTCGCCCTTCTTGTAAGATATCAATAGCTCGCTGGATTCGTTCGCTCGAAGACAATCTAGATGGCGTATTGCAGTTACACGTTGTGCTCGAATTTGGTTCGGATGACCTGGAGGAAGACGCGCGATCCATGATGGTACAGAAATGTGCGCGCCGCAGAGAGTGCTAACATACCTCGCATGATCTTATCCCGTCCAAATGAGGGTTATCCCGTGGGAATCCGCGCGTCCCAATAAACGGCGACAACTTTTACCAGACCGTCTATCGACGGTTCGCCTCGCCTCAGCAACCTCATAGCGGTCTGGTCACCAGACTAGGAAAAAGACCGGACTGCAGAAGCTGCATGTGCGGAGAACAGGCTATATTGCATGCACAGAAGTTCACCGCCAACCAATGGATTCCAGATACGTCGACCAATGTGAGAAATCGTGACTCGCGAGGGTGGCGGAGGAAAGGCGGTATATTTGCTGAATGATCATCCACACTCGCCCCTCCAGAACTCGATGACCATTCTGATGGTGACCCTCGTGTCGGGCACGGCGATCCACCATGCCCGAGATGAAGCTCTAAACCAGCCTGGACGGTGTCAGATTGAATAAACGGTTGATTCGCGGGATCACGCTCACCAGGCGAAGTGATGAATCTGTAAAGTATCTTCCAGTCCATTGTGTTATACGATGGAATGGCAGCAACTGATGGCGGTCCCTACAGCATCTGGCGCAATACAACGGGTGCGCAAAACACGCTAGGCATTTGTAAATACCATCGCCATCGCAGGCAGAACATTTCCTTGGATCTGGGGGACCTTCCATCGCCAGCAAGGCCCGAAGATATTCATCTTTATGATCTAACCACTGACGAAGGTAATCATTTTGAGTCTATTTGGAGTACAAAGTGGGACCTTTCAGGGACATATAGTAAATGGTTCGTGGTTACACACCTTTGTCGGTATTTTCCGACGTGGGATCTCATGGATGTCTTGTAAATCAGATTGAACGAAGTCCGAATCGAATTCACATGTAGCATCTTCAAGTCCTGATGATTCAAACTTCGTTGGCGAGGATGTCTCTGAGCGCCGTCTCTTTGTTGGTGATACTGTGTCCAATGGTACAAGCCGTGTTTTCGGGCCCCTGGTAGTTTCTTTAGTTCGCCATTTAACCCAGGTGACGCCATTCAATTTTCTAACGGGCCTAGCCTTCATAATGAAAAGGGAGTAGTTGCGAAACACGACAAAAAAGCTACCCAAGAGTTCTGCATCCTTCTGCTCTTAGAATGGAAATTGGAACGCTTGTCACATACCGGGGCATCCGGAATAAGGCAACAGATACCGGGGAATTCATAAATTAAACTGCGCTGATGGAGGTTCCCTTGGAAATGTTAATTCCATCATTGATTGACTCGGCAAATCAATTATTGGTATCAGAAGGGAGGCCACAAAAGGATAAGTCAAGTTTAATTTTATCCAACATGGACATGGGCGGCCTGTTATTCAGTTGCAGTACACTTCCTGGCAAGAGCCTGGCGGGATAACTTCGGCTTAGTGTCGAAGGCTTCATTCGTCAATTCTGTTCCACTCACGTTCGACTTGAATCCAAGACATGGACGATACTGACACCACTGACACTGCATATCTGGGCAGCTCTACGGATGCCGGCTCTTCCGAAGCGTCAGACTGGGGGATCGAAGATGAAATCCTTATCGCAGAAGAGGCTAAGAGACGGAAAGGACTATCGCTTACTCCATTGTTAATGCAAGACCTAAAAGGCGCTTACTCCACGGACGAGGAATATGTTTATCCATCCACGGATGCAGGCTCCTCCGAATTAGACGGCTGGGATGGTGACGTGCAAAATAGTGAAAGCAGCTCAGATGACAGCGACAACGAAGCGGCTGAGGTCGACGAAGCATCAAGTAGTAATGAAGATGTCCCGGCTTCGAATAAGACGTATCATGGATCGGTCAAGCTGTCAAAGCAAGAGATGGAAATCTTGATAAACACTAAGCCACAATTCATGTGCAAACGCGGTGCAGCGCGGAAGCTATTGCTGAGGACTATGTACAGTCAAATGCGTAGGTTGGAGCACGTGGAAACCCTTGATCCTGTATTGCTGCCCGCCCGGGAAACGGTATGGTCACTGCGGCAATTCACTAGTGCATTACCCGCTAATTAATGTCGGATGATAGACATGGAGAACATGGCTCTACAACCAGTGTCGGAGTGGGGCCAGTCACAGTCGCATTAAGGTCGGACGTTGCTGGACTGCACGGTCTGTCGTTCAAGAGACATACAAGGATGAAATAAACGAGATTATCCGGCAACGCTATGGGAAAATACCGGGTAGTAAGGAAGCACTAGGAACATACCAAAGGGCAGTCCGCCGAGTCATGAAAAATTTGGACACAGAGCAGAAGGCTGAAGCGGACGAGACGGCCATGCGTTGGAATCTGGAACGAGGGCCACCCGATGAAGTAAAGGCTAGGTATGGCCTCATCATCATTATGCGGTCATCACTTAACGTGTAATATAGAAATGCCGCTCGATATGGGCAGAAGGTTTTTCGGGAATTTGCGCAGGAGATGTGGAGAGCGTGTGGAATGCGAGTTGTACTATTGGCGGGTTGGAGGAGTGAGTCCGAGAACATAGTCACTGCAGTGTAAGCGCCATTCCCGCTACAATGTCACAATATATTGATCTACATTAGAGGCGATTTCAATGAAGACATTGCTGATGGAGAGAAGTTTGATGGGATCGATAAATGCCGCCAAGAATGGGAAAAGTATATCGGCAAGCACTTCGAACCGGTAGAAGAACTTGAACAAGATGAGAATGACGATGAGGACAAAGGACAGCCTAAGCCGAAGAAAGCCCCTAGAATCGATCCAACCCTTCAGGTGACTCGAGAGGATGGGACAATATGGATCAATGATATTGAGGGAATGACAAGGGACGTGCTTTTATCAACAGTACGCGGCTTTTTGACCGCTCATTATCGTAAGCATAAAGGATTACTCATAAAACATAATAATTTAACTTAATGTGTAGGACGCACATCCGGCCGTCCAAAAGCAGTCACACCATTCAATAAGCTTCCAGTCCATTGTAACACATTAATTGCGGCTAGACATCTTCCGGCGGGCTTTGCGTTTTCTGGAGACCCGAGCCACATGTCAAAGGCGGATGCGCTTGAATTCCTTCGCTTCATCCGGGAGCGACAGGTGGACAGCCCAGATGATGTATTCGCATTCCATCATTGGCTAGACGATGAAGGGAATTTACAAGATCCTGCAAGTGACCCTGAGGATGGTGGTGTTGAGGTAGAGAAATCGAACAAGACAAAACGAAATGGTAGCACCAGAGACAAATCTAAAGGAAAGAAGAAATCCACCGCCATCGCGCAGGATGGCCAAGACGGTGCGGCGAGTGAGGCGGATATCTATCGCCCGTCCGAGGAAACGTCTAGAGCAATTCAACACAGCGGTGGGAACTTGCAATCAATTGAACGAACGTCTATGAAATCCCGCGAAAAGGGTAAGCGGAAGCGGAATGCGACAACAGAGGATGAACCAGATCCATGCAAGAGGAAAAGGACTGACGACAACGCCAGGCCTACAGAGAATAGAGAGGGATCCATAGGGACCGCGAATGAGTCCTCAGCTCATCCACAAGAAGGTCTTATTTCCCGGAAAAGCACACGTTCGCAGGCCTTAAAACCCTGCAAAGTAAAGCCCGTGATTATACCTGTCAATCTAGGCAGTGACGAGGAAGATACCGTTGACGGACCATCCAGCTTAGCTGGCAAGTCAAAGCGGCAACATACCCCTCATCCGGGCTCCAGTGGAAGTCTCGTCTTGGACAGGAATGGTATGAAATTTATATAACTCCGTTGAGCACCTCTGTCGCTAAGTATCACACATCACCACATATTCGGCCTCCATTTACCGCATTTTAGATACCGCATATAACGGCGGTATGTGATATATTCCCGCATCTTTCACTTGTAAATTTACGTCATTTAGGCGGTAGCTTATCCGTAGATGGAGAGTCGGACAACCACGGTATGTTCACAGTGATTTCTCCAATTCGTTCTGAGATTAACAATCGGCTACATAACTAGCGATTCGTCGATCTACCAGGAAGAGAAGAATGCCTGTGCCCCCTGACGCACACATTGATGCTCCTGAACGAAAGAGTCCCGTAAAGCGTAAAATTCGCGGCGGTAGCGTTCCTCCAGCAAGAAAGACCCGCGATTAGATAGCGGACTCAGCGGGTATGTTACCAACTCGATTACAAATCCAGTCGCATTTATTCTCATTACAGATTATTGCCAATAGTTTCAGTAGATACAAAAGCGCTACGACACTTAAACGCTTGAATGAATGAATACATTACAGTTACAAAAGGTCCTCGTTGGTACTATCCGTCGCCGTGGCTGATTGCGGAAGGACTTCAATTGGCGGGATTGACGCGCGTGGAGTTGTTGCCGCATTTTCGTCCGGTAATCCCGCCTCGATTCCATCCATCGGCGGTGTTGATATAACCGTTTCCTGACTTGCGGATACCGGTCCCTGCGGAGTCACCGATGTTCCTGCTACCTCTCTTATGCTCGGATGAGAGATAAAGTGTCTTGAGACTACATCCCTTTGTGAGTCAAATGGCGGCAGAGAAAGACGGGGTGGAATGATGGGCCGATCGCCGGTCGAAATCGGTGGAGTGGTGGCGCGAAGGATGGACGGCCCGATGTGAAGCGGGAGGCCTTGTCCGATGGGGTGATCCAACACGCTGTGAATCCAATTTGCGCCCAATTCCGGTGTGTCTTGGAGATGCCTCACAGGTGAGGTGCAGCCGGATGATGGTCGCTCAAGTGACAAAGTCATTGTGCCTTGATCTGTGGTGGAACGGCCCGCGATGCATCCTTGGGAGACTTCGAGCGCCTGGTTAAGTAATGCTATCCCAGCTTCCATCGCGTCGATTCTGGTTTGCATTTGTTCGACGATTCCTTCTAGCCGCTCGTTTCGCTCTCTCAATACCGCTATCTCCAATTGCCCTCGTTCGAAATCGGCCACAGAAACTAATGTCTCCCCTTGAAGCGTGTACGCAGGACCAGGCCGCAATCCCATGTTTCGAGAGCCTTCGGATTTATCGCGCGTAGTTTCATTTCCGGGATTATTCGCGGCCACGCCGCTAGAACCCTCGCCGCGGGTAATCGACTCTTGTACCGTCTGATGGGTGACTTGTTGTCTTGGAGCATTAGGGTTCTCCAAAACGTCTAAGAAAACGGCGTGACCATTGGTGTCAGAATACAGTGACACAGGGTAACTCACATGGTTGCCCTTGGTACGGGATGACGACCGCAGGCAGATCACGACGGGGCGACCTCCGTTTATTGATTTGAACGAATGGGCAAGGTTTCGCCGCCGCGCGCTGGCGTTTTTGAATCGAATCGGTGGTCGTAGTGATCGCTGGTAACCGTTTTGGCGGCTTGGATTGACGACGTGGCCTTTTGACGGTCCGCTCTGGTTCTGAATGAAGTGATTGAGATGGAGATCGCTTGCGTGTGACTGAGGGCGCGTCTCCTGACGGATGATTCCCGGCCTCATGTAATTGCGGCCGTGAGCGAGACACTGATCGGCCTCGGAACTGGCCGGTTGCTTGTTCACAGCGCTTCTTTCGAGCGCGGCAGGTCTTGCATGCCCATCCAGGGTCCGGCTGGCAGAGAACATTCGATTTGATACATGTAGCGCAGGCGTTTGAGGGTTGCCGTTCTGGGGCGACCGTTGGCATTTTGCTTGGTCGTCCTGGTCTACGTTTGCGGTTTGGCGATTGCCGCGTTGAAGCTTTGGCGGTTGTATATCCATCGTCGCTATCACTTTCATAATTATCTCCTGAGTCGTCTGATTGGGATAAGTGAGATTCGCGGCATCTTAGCTCTAGACGTAGATGTACACTTACCGCCATCCTTTGCGCCGTCCTCGTCATCCGATCCGTGGTGCTTCTTCTTGGTTCCGCGACGAAGGGGTCGTCCTCGATCTGCTTCGTCTGATCCCTTTCGCTTCTTGCCGCCGCGGGCCTCTCCTTCCGACTCGTCGGCCTTTCTTTTGTCCCTCGCATGTTCCCTTCGCCTTCGCGTATATTCTTCATCAGACGTTACCTCGGGTTCCAAAGCTTCCTTTTTCACAGTGGCAATGTCTTCGTTGAGTGCGAGTGTGAGCTGTTGCTTCGTGGACGCGACGATTTCCTCTTCAATCGCGGCGTCAGACTGCTCACGTGACCCGACGTCGACCTTATTCCGCTTTGCGCCCCCGCCATCGCTATCGCGTCCAAGGCTTTGAGAGGTCGCCGCTCGGCGAGCGTTGTTGGTCTCGTATTCGGTCCGCACGACGCGCCCGATAGTTGTCCAAGGATGGTCGCGGAGGGAGTCTTCATTCCACTCCGCTATCGCTCTCCAGTCGGGCCAGACACTCGCTGGAGGGTGCAGATAACGGTCCGCCGCAATAACGAGTCCAGGGATAGTTTCCGCGGTCTCAACAACCGCGCGAACCTGTACCTAACCAGTCGTTAGCCGTTAGTCACATGTCATTAGCATAATGACTCACCATGGCCACCTCCATGAGTCGGACAGCGGTTGGCCACTGTCCATTCAAGGCCTCATTGCATAACGCGTCAGCGATGACTTTTGCGGCATTGTTGAGAATCGTGTTAGCGTCCATGGTGACTGTGGCAGACGTTGGGTCGGACGCGGTGATGTGGCAGGGATTGGAGTGGACGCGGTGAAGAAGGTGGGAACGTTGAATTCCCACGCCGGTTGGTCGGCATTTCAATAAACTTCCCACGACCTTTACGCGTCGCGGGTCGTGCCACAACACCACAGTTGTCTAACTCAGTGCCTTCGATGGAGCCACAAATTCGTAAGGTACGATTCGCGAGCACAGGTGAGATTCCACATAGTATCACCGTAATTGCGAAGCATTTGCCCTGACATCGTCCTCTTCTACAGCGGAGTTATATAACATCCCCGACATGGATTCTAGTGCCTCCGTGTCGCCAAAAGGTCAGCCCAAATTCACTCACGTATCAAGCTCTTACTTAGAATACCTATGAAATGAATTTACAGGTTGTATCAACTCTACTAATCTACAGTTAGCGGCTAATTATGTATCTTCACCTTTCACAGATCATGAAGCCGGCACAACCAATACGACCTCCTCCTTATTCCCACAACGAGGGCGTCTTTTTGGGCTGAAATTCCCGACTTCACCGATTGAACAATCGCCTCAGGCGCCACCCTCCGCGGTCCAATCACAGTTCCATACCACTGGGACCATCGCCGAGAACGGACGGTTCTCGGGATTAAAATTTCCGGATGCTCCGTCGCTGGACGACTCCACTATGTGTGAAGATAATAGCGATTTCGCCAACCAATCAATTGGTTGTCACCAGGTTTGAGTCTTCCTTTTGTTCTATGCAATCAATACTGAAGATTCAAAGAACACCAACAATACCGAAGTACTCGCAGATTCTATCCCCGTCAGCCGCTTCGCCAATCTCGTTTTTCCAAATGCCCCATTAGA
>JBBPTU010000900.1:0-16548 GCA_038094295.1 Tylopilus aff. beelii | reverse complement strand
ACCACCAGCTATCAGCACGAGATGTAGACAGTGAACGGGTCAAGGAAGAACCTGAGATGATCGAGTATCGAGGGGCAGATGTGGCAGGGGGTGGGTCAGAGGAGCGGGAAGTAGTAGGACTGTGTGGTAATGGTGAGATACTAGACAGCGGAGAGAGCTCGGGTTTGTCCGTGTGGCTATAAGTTGTTTGTTCATGTGGGGGCTCTCGTAGGGACGGGAGCGAATTAGAGGGTTCTGAGAGGGCGATGTGTGAGGCTTCTTTGAGGGGAGAAAGCGTATGCGGGCGAATAGAGGAGGGCCAAACGGAACTTTGATGGCCCAAAGTGTCGGTCCACTCGAAGCCGGCACCTTCATTGCTTCGCAGAACTGATTGGCCATTATCCGCATCCTTCTCGTTGATGCCGGGAGGTAAATTGGGATTATCATACTTGTCGTTGGGGATAGGGTCCTCAAAGGGATCAGTATATGGCCAGAAGCTTGCATCTTTCCCGTGGGCCGGATGCGAAGAGATGCTTCCGTCACGGGTCTGACTGATCTTCTCTTCCCCGTGATTCCCTTGACCCATAATGGATTCGCTCGGCTCGTTGCCAATCATGCCACGCACCAAGGCGCCCACAGAGCGGAGAGACCAGATGCTGGTCGCCTCGCTCTCCTCCCTGGGCACAGCACCGGAGTACCCAGCCCAGCGGAATGATCGAGTGTCCTCGTCCGCAAACATGTCCTTCCGCGGCTCGAGTGCTCTAGAACGAGAAGTACCGATGCCGAAATGTGCGAGGATATCCGTCATCCCAACCCCAATGAATCTGTCATCGATTTGACCCTCGGGGAGTGCGATCTCTGGTACAATGCCAGCCACAGATCCCTGCGACGAAGAGAACTCGGGAGCGTCCGCAATCAGAAAAAATCTCCCGGTCGGCCTTCTATCACGATTGCGACGTCTCATATAGTATATCACTGCAAGTCCCCCAACGATAAGACCGAGGACTCCAAATGTCGTCCCGAGAGCGATGGCTGTAGTATTGTTGCCTGGGCTAGAGGACGAACCAGGGGGGGCCAACGGAGTACCCGACGAACCCAAGGGACCATCAGTGCTCGTTCCTCCTTGAGAATTGGTGTTTGAACCTGTCTGCCTCGGGGGTCCTAATGACATGATCACAGGTGTTGAGCCAGGCGAAGGAGCTGTATAGACAGTGACCATCGAGGATATCATCGGATCGTATACAAACAGAGAAGCAGATGCAGGGCCGGAGGAACCATATCCTATGGTGGATGGTGTGAGTGGTCATTACTATGGTGATGTTGCAACTCACCAAAGCAGAACAGTACATAACCACCTGCTTGAGCCGCAAAGTGATCTTTCCTTGGACCTAGCTGGCTAAGAGCTGCCACTCTGTTCCAGACCATGGGATTCTGAGTCGTGTCCAAGATCCAGCCATCGCTGTATGTTGTCTGGAGCTGTGCATCACCGCCTCCATGAACGAGGACATGGCCATTGGACAAAACAACTGCCGCGAAGTCACGGCGCGGACTCGGCATTGACTCGTTTGAGACGGAAAGCATCTCCCAGACAGGTTGACGTTGAGTGGTAATCAAGGACCACACTGTGTTCATGGGCGCAAGCTGCGAGCATGACGCGCAGTAACCACCAAGGACCAGGAGGCGTCCGTCTGGTAATACAAGTGACGCGTGGCCATAGATGTCGGGTGGCGCGCTACTTGAGGACGGCAACTGGATGAACTCTTGACTAGATGGATTGAAGGAGTAATGGTCACTGAACGCGTTTCCAGAACCATCCGCCTTCTCGCCGCCAATTAACCAGACCTTGCCGTTTGCGTAGGACGCGGAGTGGCGGATCCTACGGATGGGCTCATTTCCCCAGTTCTGGGGTTCCATGAGGAGAGATAGACCGGACTGGCTAGAAGGCGAGAGCAGACCGGACGAGTCATTGAGGGTTGGGATAACTGTCAAAGAATTGGGGGCTGGCTGACCCCCGAAGAGCAAAAGTTGGGTAGGGCTGAACGCAGACAATGTATGCCAGGCAAGTGGAGGGGAAGAAGTATCGGAGAAAATTTGCCAAGGAGGGGAAGAGGAATTAAAGGATATGGAGAGATCAAGGACCAATAAGTCGGATATCCCAGGTGCCGAGCTGTACGAGTAGGAATTAAACGGATCACATAGTCCACCATGAACATAGAGCGTGCTCTCCAACAGAGCGACCGCCTGTGCCCATCTACTATGGATGAGTGCCACTTTCCACGTAGCCAGTGGTTATGCCTACCTCGGCGTCGGGGTGTGTTGTGCAGTAATTGTTGGCGAAACGCACAGGAAATAGACTGCAATATGGAAAAACATGCGCGCCAACGAATGGCTGACTGGCGGTGGTATCGGATTGAGAACCATGCAATATCAGTGGACGTCGTAGGCGTTCATCAGGTGCGTGAGGAGCGACAAGAAATGAACCCGCGCGGATGTGATATGTTCAACCAGCAGTCGCTCCATTTGGGCATCCGCGCTATCATGAGGTCATACAGTCTAACTCAGACTCGAGAGACAAGTCACTGATACACATCGTGAGCTCTACGACACCTCTTGAGGCCTCGTCACTCATCCACCGTTAAGTATCGTCGCATGCAATGGTTTGACCCGCCATTCTCACAACAATGACTCGAGGAAGCGAACACCTTCTGAATCCGTAGATGCCACTCAGCCTTTAGGCTCGGTTTACGACCGATCTATGAATCGCAAATGAACCATAGGCCTTAGCCAACGCATGATGCTAACGTTATTGTATGTTAGTATCCTTCCACTAGTAACTCTGCAGCGGCATCCTCAGATCCACTACAACTGTAATGACGACGGGAACGCAATTCAAGTTCCCAAACACACAAGGCAGTGATGTTCGCGAATGTGACTACTTGAGTGATATCTCTAGATGCTCCTTCATCTCGGTGGGTAAGTGGGTCAATCTGTCCATCTGGGTGGGAACCTGAAGTCAACCAATTGGAATTATGATGAGCACAAACTACGAGAAAATGCCAACGATCACACAATCGAACACTTTCCAAGGTAGTAGGTTAGAAGAACTTACCTTGACGGGGAGCCACTAGAGTAACATTTTTGGTAGCCTTTCACGGTGGAGGTCATCCGTGCACAAAGGTCACGGCTTCCACGAGGACACCTAAGACACCTACACCTGGCTATCGAATGTAGGGTTAATAGTCCTCTATTCTGCGTGACCAGTAGACTCGCACCACAGAACGTGGTGCATCACTAGTACTGGCCATACTCCTTTTCCAGGTCCAAGTAAATATTAGACCCTGCCCATCAGAAAAGGAACAAAGCAACAGGCCGCTGGAATCATTGAATTTTGGTCCCGCCAAATCTCTAGTGTGGGAATACCTAGCCTGAGGAAGATCGGTCCGAAGAGAATGCTAGACCCGATAAAAGTCAAACGGCCTTCACGTTTGCATCCGTACAAACATTAGTATCTGCAGCTATTACGGATCGTGAAGCCTTGGGCGAGCTTAATGATGCGCCGGAAACAACGAGAACAGACACAAGGGCAATAAAAAGGTTTGATTCAAGAGATGTTCAAGTTGACAAACAAAGTTAGCAAGTAGTGAAACGTGGGAATTAACGCTTATATATGTACTAAACATCCATAAACACCCAAATATCGTGTCAATAAGTTACAGTAAATGCTAGGAAAAATGAACAAAACGCAGTATCGTCAGGGACGCTAAACTCACCAGTTGGAGTGACCCTTCACTCATGCCAGCGCAGGCTTTGGAATTGGGCCATCCATGGCATGTTCTGAGTGAGTCCTGTCAGCTAACACAGCATATTTCGTGGGGTCACTCACTCTTCAATGAACCCCTATCTTTCGGGTTGACTTCCTCGTGTACGCGGCCCATGAACAACGCGCCCACTGGCGTCGTTACAGGGAGGGCTACACAGAGACCAGAGGATGCAAATGCGCACAAGAAGAGACAAATAGAGATGGCAGAATAGCGCATGATGGTGAGATGTATCTTTGTGTTGAGCGATGACGTTCAAAGGTGTCTTGATTGGGGTCACTCTCTCGACGCCTTATCTATCTCATTCTCCTGTTTGTTCGAGGCGGTTGGCTTGTTGTATTGCCTGTGCACGCTGTCTATGGGATGACTCGCTCACTACTCAGGCTGGCAGAGTGTTGCCCTGTTTGAGTCATGCACCTCGGCAGTAAAATTGTACGGTCCAGGGGCAGAGTTGATGAAACATTGATGGGCCGACTGATGTGCTCTTCTCCACACCGCTGCCCGAATGCGATGCTCAGGTCGTCTGGGTAAAGGCCTGTAGTGTGCCTACGTCGTTTCAGCCTCTGATTTGTTCGCATTTTTCTTTTCCGTTGCTACCTAGGCATGTTGCGACGAGAGTGTCACAGATCTCGCATCGGAGCAAAGTCTAAGATATTCGACTAGGCTAACGTCACCGAATGATGTACGTGTTTCTCCATTTCTGCCGACTCAGAGGTCGAACCCTACGGAGGAAAGTGCCTAACATAATATTATCCATTAGATCGCGATTCTGTCCGGGGGACGGAAAGAAATAGCCTTAGTTAGGAATTCAAATCAACCAATACATCGACATCAGCTGGTGAGGCAACGGAACAGTAGGCTCAGGGGGCAAAGCAGCAGGTGTCGTCCGATTAAGATTAACTTTTTTGACACTTGCGGCGCCGGTCACTCATTAATTGACACAGGCTCGGAGCGCCACTGTACTGACACCGACGCGGATCAATGAAACCTCTAAATCCGTTCCTTTCGTTCTCCTCCCCTTGTTCCAGGCATTCCAGCCTGCGAATTATCATAGCCCTGCTGTGTTCTATGATGTGTCGCATGCAAGTCTGTTTGCGAATGCTCTGAAGAAGAACAGCAACTTGATTCCAATAGTTCTCAAACAGACAAAGCCAATCCCACTGGGATGTTAAAATATATCCTTCTAGCTCCATTGTATCGCAGTGTCCAACCGCTGCCCTTACATCATCCGTTGTTCCAGCCACTTCATCACTTCTCAAGCGTCTGATGCACCCTCCCGCCGAGAAGAGCGCCTGGCACGGGTGCGGCTGCAGGGTCTTCGCCGGAATGAGGCTCTGCAGGTACTTCAAATAGTGTTTCAGCGAGTCTTTCTGCGTCACTAACCTTCTACTGCCCGTATGGCAAAGTCCGCGGCATCTAGACACAATGGTAACGACTTTCCCACAATTTCGACGAATTCACACTTACGAGGACCATGAGAGTGGGCTATCGCTGTGAACTGTCAGTGAGGATCGCACTCAGGGCCAGTGAAGGGGCCAACCTGCACCTCCGATGACAGCGGCGACGACGGACGAACTCAATGCGAGGAATGAGAGGAGTAAGGTAGGTGCGAAAACGAGCATGCTGGGATACTGCTAGGTGCCGAAACTGCAGCTCATGTTCAACAGGTTAAATACTGACATTCGTGGGCGTCTCACGGAAGGTTCCATTTTGTCATATGGCGATGTCGACGAGGTCCCGCTGCATGAAAAACCCCCGTTACATTTTTTTTCAAAGGTGGCTTCTGAAAGCGTCCATATATGGTCTTTCCCCGTTTTCCGATCAACCACAGGTAGCCCCACCCGCGCGAGGACACAGGATTAATGTTAAAGAGCAACGAATCACGCAGAACTAATTTACACAAAGTATGGTTCGAAATTGGCGCCAAAAATAGTATAATCAACGGCCACAGTCCCGCCGCGCTGGTCCCAGGTCCAAATCTCCCATCTATCAAAGTCCATCATACTGGTCTGGTCGGGGGAGGTCCCGGTTATCGGAAAAGCTGAGATACTGTCTCAGGACTCGAGAAGCAAGCTGTAGCTGGTGCATGGAGACGAGGAGGCAGCCAGCATTGATGAGTAATAACACCACCACTGCCACTCCGATCCACTGTGTGGATATCTTGCTCTGGCGAGGTACCTCCACGGAGGTATCATCTGCACAGCCATCTGTAGGGGACAGAAGGTGTTCTTTTTCAATCATATCCTCTCTCTTTCTGTGAGCGGTGTACTTTTCGTTTTCCATGTGGCTGCAAAGAGTAAGCACGGGTGCCCGAGTCATACATCAGATGGATTGACTTACCTCTGATTCTAAAGCTGGTTTCTATCAGGTTTAACGTGGGCTTCGTTTCCTCGAGAAGCCTGAATCCTGGTGGGCTACCTGCGCCCATTCAAACCATTTATAGGTGAACCTTGGCAATGCGCCGCATGGAACCTTGTCTGGAGGCAATTAACTCACCTTTTGTGGCGCGATGTATTATATTTACGGAGGTGAACAGCCCGCCGCCGCACCATCAGGTGAGCTAGCTTGAAGAACAGCTCTGCGGATTTCCGAGTCCAGTTTCCTCTGATCGCGGGATGCATTGCTATTCGGCGCCGCGGGTCGTCCAGACCCCGCCCGCAGACGGGGAACTCAATCCACATCTATGCGATGTCCATGGGAAGATCCCCATCTCAGTTGAGGGTCTATGAAGAACGTTGCGGTGCCATTCTTCCCTTTTCCTGTGGCACCGCAGCAACGCCCCCGAGGCTCTGAACGATATATCTGGCGTGTGTGGTAGAACGTTCTGCTGTATAACGATGCGTACCATCCATCCTTCATCACGCCATTCATCTCTTGCCGTAATTGCTTGTCTCGCCGCGTTTGCGGCTTTGACTGTCCTCAACGTCGTGTCTACCATATACACTGTTCACACCGTCAGCGATCTCCTGCCGCCCTCCCGTGAATGGAGTATGTTGACGCGTCGCTCCAAAAGGCTGCTCGTACTGACACGGTGTCCACAGGCTGGATAGGAGAAGATTTTCCGTCAGAACTGCCCGTGGAGATACCACCGGCAGGCCTGAGCGTGGAGACGGGAGACGGGCATTTTTCGCTCTACGACGACGACGAATGGGGAACGCTTTTCCCTTCTGATGGTTTCGTTCGCCTCGGTCCAAATAACCGCACGTTCCATGTGTCGCTTTTCCATCAGCTCCACTGCCTCGACGTTATCCGCGTCGGCTATCTAACGAATCGAACGCACGCCTCTGAACATATCCAACATTGCCTTCGTTATCTTCGACAAATCCTAATTTGTCATGCGGACACGACACTGGAGCCCGACATCCCACAGTTCGTAGACGGTATTTGGCATCACTCGGCGAATGGCGTCGGTTCGGTTCATAGGTGTAAAGACTGGACTGTGCTACGCCGATGGGTGGCAGAACACCCCAGTCTACCAATCTAGGAGTTACCCCAAAGTATATACAACATTTGTTCTCAGGTGGTACACGGAGCATATAGGATATAATAGCCGTTCCGCATGGTATTCATTGCCACGTAGTAGCAGTCTAAACGGGACTTGGGACGCGATCAGGTCTGTGGCTGACCCCGAACCCAACCATGCTGAGTTCTGTGTCATCGTCGTGTTTTCCTGACTTCGGCGCTTCCGAGTGAATACTGGTGATGTGACCATCAGTGTAATTGGTTGCGGAGGTGCCAGTCTCTTCTTTATGGCGTGCAACCCATTTGATCCGCGTGGACGCAGCTCCTTCCGAGGTGTACTCTGAAGAAACGCCGAGGCTCACGCGTATGATGATAAGGGTTGGGGCGATGCCCTGCAACAGAGAGGCGCCTTTAGAGAGATTCGGGATCAGTAGATGTGACGCTTACGTACATATATCTGAACAGCCATGACGGCAAGAATGGCCTCCGCGGGGTTATTGAGAGCAAAGAGCACGACAAAAATGAGCTGAAACAACAGGTAGAGGGCGCCGCTCTCGACGATGAGCACTATCGCACGGCGAGTAGCACCTTCGCCAATCTGAAACTTGGAGCCGGGGATCTCGCGTGAGGTGTCCCAGATGCGGTACACGATGAGGGAGGTCACGAGGACATTAGTACAAAGGGGAAGGGTATAGGACGCAAGGCCAAGCGGTACAATTTCTGGAGGGGGGACGGGAGCAGTAGGACTGGTCGCGAGGAGGATGTCAAGGGTGGCGATGATACAAGCTAAAGAAAGAGTGAGGTGCGAAAGTCTCGACGAAAGGGGAAGCGTACCGAAGCCGCCGACGGAGGTGAGAAGTGGCAGGATGATGATATAATAGTTTTTCCCCCATACCATCCAGCAACGATAGATGAGGACGAGGTCGCCCAAGAGATCAGTAAACGATATCAAGAAGTCTGCTCCCACGAGCGGACTGGTTTCGTTAGCATAGTTGTTCACACCGATGGCGTTCTACTGACAGATAAGTCTGGCTTCGGGACGGGACGGAGTGAAGACCAACCAGGGTCGTGTAGAAATGGTTAAATTCCAGGGCGAAGTGTGTGGTGCAGCAGAGGAAAATAAGGCAATTGAGGTAAATGACGGGATTGCTCAGGCTGTCATTACGGTGACGTTGCCTGAGGATGAGCAGCGAAGCCAGGAACAGGGTGACATTGATTCCTGAAAAGGATTGGCGCGGGGACGGTCGGGGAAATGACGACGTACCCCAGAGAGCAGACTCGCACGCAAAGCCTATCAGCGCAGCGAGGTCGTTGGAGAGCTGCATTCAAGTTGGTGGTCTTCGTGAGACCCTCCACGGGCGTTCTTGAGGGGATTCGTCATGCACATGGTCGTCCATGGAGATATCAGCGCCCGGAATTGACTAAGCCTGCTTCTGCGGATTAAACCGGCCCAGCCATCATGGCGCTCTTTCATGTCCCTCCTCGCATCAGTCGTCGTCGTCTCCTCCCTTTGGTGGCTCTTGAAGCGTCTCACCGCGCCCAGGTCCCCCCTCGCGGTCGTCCGCGGCCCAGCCAAGGAGCACTGGCTCACAGGTACTTTCCCTTTCATTCCCCCTTCCGTAATGAGTCTAATGACCCCTGTCACCAGGAAACTACCACCGACTCTTCCGTGACGCGCTCCGCTACAATCTCGATTTGGCTGAGGAATATGGTGGGGCAGTCAAGATTAACGCCTTGCTCGGGGTAATCCACCGCAAATCCTTCCAAACCAAGCGGGCTCATCTCGTCCGATGTCACAGAGTCAACAACTCTATATATCCGACCCTCTCGCGCTTCACCACATAGTCGTGAAAGAACAACACATCTACACCGAAACAGACATGTTCATCATGTACGTCCTAGTTACTCATTCTGTTCATGAAATTCATTGTGACCTGCCGTAGGGCAAACCGTTTGATATTTGGTCTAGGTCTCATTTCCACCCTTGGTATGTTATTTTGCCGTGCCACACGGAACGAGACCTGTAATGTTACAAGGTGACCAACACAAGAAGCAACGCAAGATGCTCAATCCTGTTTTCTCGCTGGCCAACATGCGTGATCTGCTCCCAGTCATTCAACCTATTGCGGACAGGCTCTGCTCCATACTCCTGTCACAGATCCCGTCCGACGGCTGTACGTTCCTCGCACGCGCCCCGTGCCCTTTACTCACATGAACCAGCCGCTAAAGAAGTTGATATGCTCCCATGGCTATTCCGTGGTTCTCTCGAATACGTTTGTCAGGCCGTGTTGGGACATTCATTTGACGCTCTAGACCTCGACAAGGAAAACGAGTACCTGGGAGCGATAAAAAACCTAGCGTAAGATTATCCGTGGCCGTCGAGATCTTGCGAGAGTTGATACCTTCTCCCGGCAGTCCTTCGTTTCTCCGATTGCTCATGGTTCGGCCACTCGTCCCCTTCATCATGCGAAACCTCTCCTTATATTGGCGGAACAAAATAATGGACTGGGCCCCGCTCGAGGCTCTCAGGGACCTCCGCCGCGAGGTCCAAGTCATGGATGCGATGAGCAAGCGCATTTTTGCAGAGAAAAAAGCAATCATGGAGGGCCGCGCTGAGCCAGAGGGTCCTGGACATCTGAGATCTCGCACGAAAGGTCGAGATATCATGAGCATCATGCGTGAGTTCGATCCTTTCATATTGCGATCTCGGTGACAACATCACTCCAGTGAGAGCGAACACGTCGTCCTCTGAGACCGACAAGCTCACGGACGAGGAGCTGCTAGGGCAGATGAAGTGAGCTCAGATTATCAACATATTACTCGTCAGTAATCTCAGTCTTATTTTTAGCACGATGATCTTTGCAGGGTTTGAAACCACGACGACAGCCATATGTCGCGTCCTCTGGGTATTGGCCAGCGAACCGGGCGTGCAAGCCCGCTTGCGCAGCGAGGTTCGCAATGCAAAGCAAGGTTATGCTGCGTCACATGGCATGACATGTCCTTGGGAAGACGTTGAGCTGCCGTACGACGTCCTTATGACTCTGCCCTACCTCGATGCCATCGTCAGAGAGACACTGAGAGTCCACCCTCCCACGTCGCTGCTGAGCCGAACGTAAGTGGTAACTCAGATCGTCTATTAATGGCCCAAATACTTCATTCGCAGTGTTCGCGAAGACGCTGTACTCCCGTTGTATCGCCCCATCAAATCTGCTTCTGGAGAGATGCTCTCGGAAATTCCTATTCCCAAAGGTACCACCGTGATCATGTCCCTCTTAGCTGCGAATCACAACAAGGACCTGTGGGGAGAAGATGCGTCGGAGTGGCGACCAGAACGTTGGCTCAGCGCCACAGGTGAACGTGTTCAACTGAACGGAACCTCTGAATTCGTGACGGAGAACGGTGAAACAACTGATTCCGAAATGATGGAAAAGACGCCGGGGGTGAAAGGCGGAATGAAATACCCAGGCGTTTATGCGTCCATGTAGGTCCATCTGATGCGGTATCGCTCCGCAGTACTGATCATCACATGAAGGATGACCTTTCTTGGCGGCGGTCGCGCTTGCATGTACGTACAACCATCACATGCCCTCTTATTTTCTGACGCGTGTTCTTTCAGCGGCTTTAAATTTGCGGAAATGGAAATAAGCAAGTCTCGTATTCGTGCCGTGCTATCCGCTGTGCTGACAATTGCTTCAGAGCAAGTCCTAACGACGTTTATCTCACGCATCCACTTCGCGTTACCTAGCGTACCAGACGGAAATGGGAACGTCAAGGAGATCTATTGGAAGATTAATGGACTCCAGGTCCCCGTCGTTCGACCTCCCGCAGGGGACGATGAGACCGCACAGGTTCCCCTGAGTTTGAGGTTGGTCCAGCCCAACGACTTTGTATGACTAGATTCGACTGTACCGTCATTCGTTCATTCCCTTGGCTCTCACGACCCCGCAAGCGTTCTAGTTTGATGCCAACGTGTGACACTCCGCCTTCGTCGGCAAACCGTTTCGTTAATCATGATTCTCGATTGGCCTGCCCGTCATGGATCGCGAATCGCCGGCGGCGTCGCCCACGTTCATCTGATCGAATTTCGCCGCCAGAATCTTCTAGGGATCGCGGTCGGTTGCATCCGCGCCCCTATCGAGGCGATAGCGGCAGGTCGCTCGAGCGATGCTTCAGCCTTGAGCACTTCCGCCCTCGAACATCGGCTTCCGGTAGAGATCACGGCCAGAAGGACCCGCCCGGCGATGGATGAGCCCCGTTGCAGCCGACATGTCAAGATACCGACCCCCATACGGCTAGAGGTCAGGTGGTGGCTTGCGGTGGCATACTACCTGTGCATTCCATTGGAGCACGGCAAGACGATGCCAGTGGCGAGGAATGCCCGCCCATAGGAATACGCACCGCTTCGTCATGGAATGACTCGGTGACCGCACCGCATATAAAACAGGCCCCTCTAACGGCGCAACGCGACATCATCCGCATCGATAACGATCATGTCCGTGAACATCGTCCTCCCCACACTCTCAGCCTGGGCATCCGGCCGCCTGACCGGACTCTTGACATCGAAGACGCAGGCCGATTTCGACACTGCGTTCGACAACACGTTCGCCGCGGCGTGCACGTTCACGCTCAACGGCGGGACCGTCTCGCGCGACGCGTACAAGGAGCAGCTCCTCCAACAGAGCGCCGCCGGGTTCAACGAACAGAGCACGACGGTGACGATCGAGGCCCAGACGCAGGTCGAGGTGGGCAACCAGGGACAGCTGGTCCGTACCCCCTTTTCCCTGGCCACGCGCGCGCATCCCGCTGACCCGAGCCGTTCCGAAACGCAGTCTGGCCTCGTCGGCCTCTTTTACACGGCCGTGTCCGAGTCCAAGTTTCTCGTGCTCGGCGCCCCCACGTCGAAGCAGGACACGTCCTCGATCAACTTGGTGTAGGTGGTCTCGCGTCCGGACGCAGGTTTGACTTGGCTGATGTGTTTTTTGGGGGCAGGATCGAACCGACGGAGAAGAACCCGCAGAATCCAAATCTCCATATACGCGGGTACTTTGACCCTCGGAGAGTCACATCGGTCAACCAGGTGGTTTCCGAGTCCACGTACCACGTCACGATTCCGCAGGCCGCCGTTCCCCAGACGGCAGCCACCGCGGCGACGACGGCGACTGGGGGACAGAAACCTGTCAAGATCGAGCTCGGGCCTGGACCGCTATCTGTGGGGCCATTTGGAGGCGTGTTTGGTCCAGGACCTGTCAGATTCAACCCTGGACCCGTGCGCGTGCCTGTGGGTGAGACCGGAGCAAGGCCTGAAACGTTGCCTGGGGATGGCGAGTTTGGTGTTGGACCGGTCATCGCGTCTGGAGAGACCGTCGGGGATATCAAGCCCGCTTGAGCAAACCATTTCTTTCTTGTACACAATCGTTGTATTGTAATATGGTACACTTCACACAGTAAACGTTCGCGCTACGAAACCCACGACTAGAACATATAGGGGTGAACCGGTGACCCATTGAATTTCAAACCTGAGATCCTGCCAACCACGATCGCGAAACTCACATTGACTTAGCCAGTAGCCCCGCCCTGGCGGACGGTGGTCTCCTCGCGAGTGACACGCCTGGTCACCACGCGGCCATTGGCCTCGACCTGCGCATCGGGCCCGAGATCGTCGTGACCCACGACGCCCTCGAATTCGGCCATGCCGGCACTGCCGAGCGGGCCCCCCACCTCCTCGCGTGCGTACGTAGCGTGGGTCTGCTCGACGTCGGTGTCGCGGTGGGCGTGCCAGTGCACGTAGTCGACCGTCTTTTTCTGCATCTCGTCCAAGGTCACCGGCTCGCGGTCGGCCTGTGGGCAGCGTGAGGGGCCGGGTGCGGACGTGCGGACGGGACGCACCTTGACAGACGCCTCGGAGGCGGTGGCGAGATCTTCGTTCCACCCGGGTGCGTTGTCGATGAGGGAGGTGCGGCGGGGCTGGCTCTGGCGACAGGGTCAGTGGCTGGCTCGCACGAGGGACGGGGCGAGGACCTCTGGTCCGTTTCCGCGGATGGAGCTGCACTCGGGTGAGGGCGGGCCGCGACAGGGCAGACAGACGCTCACATTGCTCTGCGCAAGACGAGCGGGCGGATCGCTTTCACTGCTCTGAGCGAGGACATGGCGGCGCACACGAGACAAGACACGCGGACTCCGACTCTAACCTTGTCTTATCTTGACGTCATACTGTACAAAATGTTCCCACGACCCTCAGACTACCATCACGGCGCGATACCTGATCTTGCCCTGCTCGAGCCTCGCCAGCGCGTCCTCGATGCCCTCGACACTCATCGGAAACTCCTCGATGATGGGGCGGATCTTGTGCAGTGCCGCAAACCTCAGCATCTTGATATGCAAGCCCCGCGGGCACGGCAAGCTCCCCTGGATACGGAGGTCGCCAACCAGGAGCTTGATCGCCGGTAGCACGAGATCCTCCTGCGACACCGTGATTGGATAGATGATGCCCCCAGTCTCTACGAGCGGAAGCATCCTGGGTGCGGTCAGTACCGGCCTTGCTGGGTAACCACATGACCTACAGGTTCCAATCGGGGAGCGACGAGCTGGTGATAATCAAGTGGTTGACACGCCGTCCAATCTCAAGCTTGGTGACGCCCCTGGTGGCGTAGAACTCGGTCGCACCCAGATTGATCGCTTCCTCCTTCTTGCTATCTGTCCCTGAAAAGACGACGACTTCGCATCCCATCTTGGCCGCAAACTGGATCGCAAGGTGGCCGAGACCACCGATACCCACGATGCCGACGCGGTCCGTGGACCGGACGTAGGTGTGCAGTGGGTTGAATACCGTGGACCCGGCACACATGAGCGGCGCCGCAAAGGCAGAAGGGATTGCATCGGGGATATGAAAGAGATACGCAGCCTTCCACACGGCGTGCGACGCAAACGCGCCCTGATCCAAGTCAGCCTCGCCGTACATGGCCCGCTGGGCGCACAAGATGTCGTTTCCGCTCAAACACAGGTCGCAGTGCAAGCAGCTGTTGTGCAAGTACCCCCAGCCAGCGCGATCCCCGCTGAAGAGGCGTCAGTTCAGCCTCTGGCGCGGGGGAAAACGTACACTTTGAACGTGTCCACGTCGGAGCCAACTTTTTCGACGACGCCGACGCCCTCGTGGCCGAGCACCATGTCGGCGCGCTTGTAGTGCTCGTCGGTGCCGCACAACCCCGCGTGTGTGATTTTGACGAGGACCTGGTCAGGGGCAAGGTGTTCCTTGTGTCCCTTGTCCTTGACGATCCTCCCGGACTGGTGGCCCTTGTAGACGGTGTAGTCAAGATTCAGATTCATCATGTTGGTTGCTGAAAGGACAGCGTCGTGGACGCGCTCGACATTTATACGTCGGGGATCATGATGTCATGACCGAGGCTTTGCCGAGGCTGGAATGCGAAAAATAAATAAATAAATAATCACACGCCCCTTTACGACGCGTGTCTTGTTTCGCTCAACCATGTCCTCCTCGCCCCTCCCCGTCCCGACCCGACCCGATGCCGCACCGCCCAAGGACCTCTCCGAAAAAGAGCAGGAAGAGTACGACCGCGTCCTCGCACACTTTTCCAGCCCAGATTATGTCCTTCCCGGTGCAGAACCCGAAAAAGGCGCGTTGATGGAGGAGGAGTGCATCTGGCTCGTTCGTCCCTTCTCCTTTTCCGTTTTCCACCGCTGACCGCCGCAGTCTTACGAGTGCATCCTGCGCTACATCCGCGCCACCAAACACGACGCGTCCGAGGCCATCAACCGCCTCGAGGCCACCCTCAAATGGCGACGCGACTTTGGGCTCTACACCACCGTCACCGCCGCGCACGTCGAGCCCGAGGCGGTCACCGGCAAAGAGTTCATCTTTGGCTACGACACCCACGGCCGGCCCGCGCTCTACATGTGTCCCAGCAGACAAAACACCGAAGAGAGCCCACGGCAGCTCCAGTTCGTCTTTTGGTTCCTCGAGCGCGCCATCGATCTCATGGGCCCCGGCGTCGAGTACGTCCCCCGCCCCCGCCTCGTCCCACGTTGCTCACCCCCGCAGGACGATCGCCATCATGATCGACTACGCAGACAAGGCCAAGAACCCATCGTTCAACATCGCCCGTCAAGTCCTCCACGTCCTCCAGACGCACTACCCCGAACGCCTCGGCGCAGCGCTCATCGTGCACCTGCCCTGGCTCCTCCAGGCGTTTTACAAGCTCATCAACCCGTTCATCGACCCCGTCACGCGCGCCAAGATGATCTTTAACCCCGTCCCGGACACGGCGGGCTTGTGGCGCTCGGCGGAGGCGCGCGATCAGGCAAGGGAGGACGCGAAGCTGTTTGAGCCGGAACAGCTCGTGAGCGAGGGGTGGGAGGGCGCGGCGCCGTTTGTGTACGACCACGAGGTCTATTGGTCTGCGCTCTTGGCCATGACCGAGACGCGACGCAAGGACATGGTGCGCGTGTGGCGCCAACTCGGTGGTGTGGTGGGCATCAGGGAGTGGGACGTCAAAGTCCGCGTTCGGGATGACACGACGGCGTCGCCTGCTCCCGACGACGACGTGACGGGCGAGGCGTTATAGACTCCATCGATATCCTAGACGTGCTCCATCATACCCTGTACATAGACGCCATTTAATCGCAGACTCGGGTCCAGAAAATTTATTGTCATTGCGGTCGTCAGTACAGCGGATGTATTAGATCAATAAACTAGCAGCCGGGAGAGACGGAGCACGTTTTAAACGAGGGCGCTTCATACGAGAAAATAAGCAGAATGAAGGAAAAGAAACCGTCGATAGTATGTACATCCCCACCAAATTCGGTCACGACTCCAAGACGGACGGCTGTGGCATCCCGCCGAGACGTTCGCCGTGGACCCGGAATCGGTACAAGCACGTGTACTCCTTCCTGCCCCAGTTGTTCTTGATGACCAGTGCCACGATGCCGAAATCGACCTCGAGGTCCCGAATCTCTTGACGCACGGGGAACGTCTGCACGTTGGACGGCGCGTCAATGTCGTACGTGAACGACGCCAGACGGACAAACGGCTGGTCCGCGGGCAACGTCGGCGGATAGTCGTCCTCGCCCCGTTCCTCGGGCACCGGCACCCCCGCCTCCTCCGCCGCACGCACCGCCTCGGCACGCAGCGCCGCCCGTTCCGCCCTAAACGCCGCCACCTTGTCGCGATTCTCGGCCCCCTCGACGAGCCCCCACACCTCCATGTCGCGCGGCGCCGTCCGGAGGTCGAACGCGACCTCTTTCGCGACGTGGTCGATGGTGACGTCCGAGATGT
>JBBPTU010000898.1:0-16560 GCA_038094295.1 Tylopilus aff. beelii | reverse complement strand
TTGTCATGGCGCGACCTTACCCCTAGCGCGATGGCAGTGGGGCGCAGCCACGGGTGCCAACCGCAGGAGCGACCGTGGGTAGCCTGATTTGGACATTTTCGAACCTGCACTGGTAGTACCAGTACTTAAGCGGACGTGGGGCCGCTTACATAATCTAAATGGCCTCTTACTTGCGTCGTGCATACATGCACTGTACCAACTGTACCAATTCTGTACTAATGCATTTCCCCCCCTCACATCCGAACTTCGCGTCTGAGTCTATGAGGGAAAGAGATATAAAATCAAGGTAGCTAAAAATTACACAAAAAATCTATTCCATGGTTAGCGGCAGTGCGTACACCGCTGGGTCTTCATTGTTGTTGTTGTCGTCGTCCTTGTGTGCACGACGTAGCATTGCCCTGGCCATCGCTGCATCGCGCTCGAGGTAGTGGTGGTGCGCCACGTTTACCCTTGTAGTCATCACTGTGGTGACGGGTACGTCGTTGCGTTGCCCGAGCCCTCGTGGTGGTGGTGGTGGGTCGTCGTCGTCGCTGCGGTGATGGGCACGTCGTTGTGCCGTCTTCGCTCTTACCGTTGTCGTATGCGTACGCACGTCGCCGCGCTGCCCTCGCCGCTGCTAGGTGGTAGTGGTGGTGGTGCACCGTGTTCACCGCCGCGGTCGTCGTTGTGGTATCGGGCGTGCCGTCGGCCTCGTGGTTGCGCTGCCCTCGCCGCCGGTGGGAGTGATAGTGGTGGTGCGCCTACTTCGTCGTCGTTGCGGTGCTGGCGCGCTGTTGCGTTGCCTACACTCTCGCTGCCGTCTTCGTGCGCACGTCGCTACGCTGCCTCTGCCACTGCCGAGCAGCAGCAGCGGCATGCTGCTGCGTCGTACTCGAGGTGGGAGTGGTGGTGGTGGTGCCACCGCGTTCACCGTCGTCGTTGGCACTGCGGTGGCGGGCATGCAGATGCGTTGCCCTCGCCCCCGCCGTCGTCGCTGCCGCCGCTTGGTGGTGGAGGCGGCAATAGTGGTGGTTCCACCGCGTTGCCCAAGCGCTCGTCGCCGCCGTGGCGGGCATGTCGTCATTCCCGTCAACAGGGGGTACTAGTGGTGGTACGGCCGCGCTCACCGTCGTCGTCAGCGCTGTGGTGATGGGTGTGCCGTTGTGTTACTCGAGCCCGAGCCGTCATCCTCGTCGCCACCGGTGGTGGTGGTGGTGGTGCGCCACCTTCACCGTCGCCGCCGCTGCGGTGGCTGGAGTGCTGTTGCGTCACCTTCACCCTCGACGTCGTTGTGGTAGCGGGCGGGCCACCGTCCTCGGCGCAACGTCGTTTACTTGGTACCATCATTGAGTTGGGAATTAGGAAGTACTTAGTACTTAGCCACATCAATGCATCATCGTCAGCACTGTGGCATACCCCGGTGAGTTGTTCCCACGATTATGGGTTGGGCCCCGTCGAAAGAGGCAATTGCCTTGTCACACGACTAATTATTACTATAAACGGCAAGCAACAACTATAAATGGTATGAGTTTCCGGTGAGTTGCGTTCCCGCGATTGTGGGTGTGCAAGAAACCTAGTCAAGCAAGGTGATCTCACCACACTTTTTCACTTACTACACCACAGACTTCAGTCATTTCTGAAAGGTATGGGCCCCGCTCTACAGCCTACCACTGGCTTATCCTACATATCGCAGCAAACAAACACCGTCGCACTCCAGCAGGCCGCAGACCATCACTACCACGATCCAAAAAGCGTCGACCCTCCCACCTAACCTTGCTTGCGCCGTAACATGGGGATGCTCAAACGACGAGGCAACTTCGGCACGCTCGGAATCCGCTTCACCACGGGGTCAGGCAGGGCACCCACACCGCCAGCATGAGGACCCTGCGACAGCGCTCTCGACGACGCGCCGGGCGAGTTGGACAACGTCACTCTGCGTTCACGTCGGGGGACCAACGTCGGCTCTGCCTGTTCGCCCGTATGCGGACTCGCACGCGACTTGAGGATGCTCGGCTTGGGCGTGCCCACGACGTCGGGACGACGCGGAAGAGCGGTCTTGAGGACGGGCTGCGGCGCCTGACGCGCGAGACTGACACTCTGGCGTCGAGGGATGGAGGGACGTCTAGCCTCCTCTCTAGCGGTGGATTCGCTGCGGCCGAGGGTCGGCAGACTGGGCAGGTGCTTGAGACTCGGGCCGGAATCGCCTCGCAAGGTCGGCGGAGGCGCGAGTTCCGTCAATATGGCGCTGTGTGGTGGGGTCGGGAGGGGCTCCGTGATGTCGGCGATGCTGGGCCTGCGACTGAACGTCGCGAACGATAGTTTACGAGTGATACTGGCGACACTTGGTCTGCGACCGCGAGTTGAACGCGGACTGGTTTCCGGCATCAGAAGGGTAGCAGACTCTGTACTCGGCCATGTTTGATGAACAGGCGATGAGCGAGGACTTGGCGTGAAGGGACAGTCACTCGATCCGAAGGCCCCCTTGCGCTCTTGATCAATGGGTATTCCCAGCACTCCGCTGCCTAAATCATTGACCGGGATACAGTTATTGGTGGTGGAGCCCGGTGGTGATTTCTTCCACCATACACGCATAGAAGGCGAGGAGCCCCGCGCCTCGTTCTGTGCGTCCTCTCGCGCTGCGCCACTTTTTGACCAGGTCTGATCTCCTCTCTGTTTCTCCGCCTTCTGCATCATGACCCCACGCATCCCTAGCCCTTTGGATTTCAGCCATTTCTTAGCCGCCCCGGCCCCTCTAAGGTTTCTCGGATTTTGAAGTTCTTCATCTTTAGGCAAAAGTATGCGGGACCCAAACGTCGGCGTTCCGCAGCGCGACGACGAACGTTGGAGAACTGGGGGAGATAACAGTGGAACCGGTCGTGCTGGTAGCTGCTTATGACAAGACAGGTCTAAGCCAGGGCGATGGTTGGGTTCGTCAGGTGGGACAGCGATGACCATGGAAAGCTCGGATGAAAGGACTACAGCGTTGTGGATTGCTTGAGCATCGTCTGGCAGCGCGATTGGTTCACAGACGAGATACGCGAACAGAGTGCCTTCGGGTCTGGTCATGCGCGTAACGCGCCAGCCTGCGGAGAGCGCCAACGCACAGAATTCGCGGAGGGTGCGCTCTTTTCCGTTAAAGACGATGTGCATCTGGCATATTCAAGTGAGAAGCAGCAGATAGCTAACGAGAGATAACACGTACGAGTAGATCCATCCAATACGCGTTCGCGCTCGCTTTCCCCAGGTTGGATAACAAAGGTGGGGGTACAAGAGTACGTTCAGCACCTTCGACATTGGCCAGCACCGAATGGAGCGTCCATTCCTCGGTGTTGCGTCCTTCACATGCCTGTGCGTTCACATCTTCGAGCACGTCTCCATCTACACATGCCAATGGGAGGACATGCTCGGCAATAACTAGCCGTGTCTCCGGACTTGATGCAACTCGGAGGTTGATCAAAATGCGCCGTGCGCACTCGTCCGGCCAGTCATGAAGGACGACGCGCAATAAATAGATCGCAGGATGTCTAGTTAGATGAGGGTCCTTCAACGATGGCTGCGGTTCAAAGAAGTCGTGGTCTGCGTTGGATACTGCGCCATTAGCATGGGTCGCGTTTAGTGAGCGGAACACGTACCTAGAAATACGACTTGTCCGCTTTCCAGCAATTCGGGGCATTGGGAACGCCATGCCTCGACACCGAGTGCGGTGACTACAGGTTTGTCCTGCACGACAAAACGGAGATTGACGCCATCTTTGGCTGCACTAGTTTCCCGTGGTTCGTCATCGACGGACAATGGATCACTCGAAAACTTGGAATCATGATGAACAGCCGCCGCAGCTGAGGGAGATCCATTCTGAGTATCTTCTTGCTTGGTGGAATTGGTTCGAGGCTCGTTGAGAGTGCGAGCAAGAATCATCGTTGTGCTTCCTATTCCGCCGCCGACATCGACTACAGTAGAACCTCTTGGAAGGGAATACCAGTCAAACCCTGCCACGAAGTTCAAAGGTCGATTTTATTTCGATGATACTCCGGAGACTTACCATTCAAAATGGCCTTTGGTGCCTCCCACAGAGTCGTTCCTATCATTGCTTTAGAGAAACGTTCGAACCTAAATGGTTTTGGTTGTTGGCGGTTGGACGCTTGCACATCTTGCCGAGCGTTTCCAGTTCGCGTCGGACAGACGCAGGCTCCTTGTCCTGTCCCTCCAAGAGGATCCTCACCGCCATTCTCTAACCATTCGAAGAACGGCGCCTGAGTACGGAAGGCCAAATTGAATGCAGGGAGCTTTTCCTGTTTACCCGTATCTGTAGAACGAAGACGCTCCTTCTCTGTCTGGGTCGAAGCTATAGTTAGGCCCGGGCAGGGGGGAGTTGCAGAGGCTCCTCTCGCGAATGTGCCCGGGGATAATAAAATATCCTTTGCCAGGGAATGCGGTGTGTCTTTTCTGGACGACGCTGATAATTGGAGTGGGCGAGAGGGGGACTGAATGCTATCCTCATCAGGGTAAACGATGTGCGTAAGGACGCTAGAGGAACGTGCGGTCGGAGCACACGAGACGGGATCGTTTATAATGAAACTAGATGTAGACGGGACGGTGGTTACCCTTGGTAATGTGAGTCCGTCGACTCCGTATGCAGGGCTTGTATCTGGAGGCAGGGCAGGGAGTTGAACCCCAGTGAATGCTTCGGTAAGATAAGCGGCCGACTTGAACAGTTCGTCGGTACTGGTGGGTGGAAAATACGACATCAATAACGTTTGGCAACCGGATCCGTCTGGTGCTCTGTCCCGCGATGCGACTTACGTTAATGCAACAAACGCAGGGATATAACCAGTATCATCGTACTTGGTTTCCGGGCTACACTTTGTTAGATTTCAAACAAATACTCGCGTGAGAACACTGACCTGGAGAACACTGCACTGACACTCTTGCCGCTATCGAGAAGGCTCGCCACTCTCGTGAGTGCAAAAGTATCTGGAGCCGTCTCGCGAAATATATGATGCGTTGAGAGAAGCCGGAGTGCGTGTACTATCCAAAAATGTATTTAAATTTGCAGATGCAGAAGCCCGATTCGCGAGGAGCTTACCTAGATTGTCAGGATCGACGTAATTGATACCTGCATAGGTACATATCACGTTCGTAATGTCTGCAACGTGCAACCCTCCTTGAAGAATTAATCGACGGCACATGAGCAGTGAGATCGTTGGGTAGAAATCAATGTTGGCACGACGGGACACATACCAAATTCCATTTCTGCACGAGATCCCTGTGTCCACACCTTTCCGGATGTTAGCGTTCGACGATCAACTTCAGCATCATCGCGTCCTACCAACGTCGGAGGTGGATTGCTCACTGTGAAGTTGTTTGTGTTGGCAGTTGGGGATGAAACTGCGCCGCCATATCCATTAGTGAAACCATGCCTGTTCTCTTCGACTTCCCGAAGGATCTCCGCGACGTGAAGGTGTTCGACGAGGCGCATACATGCCGTGAGATTATACTAAAGCATGCAAAGACGCATATATGCGCCCGAACGTCAGTATCGGAGATACGGTGCGAAAGCGAATGTACATACGCCCATTATCGCGTCGCAAAGAGACGAAAACGGCTTGTGGAGGATGTTCGACATCTGTCCGCACGCTGCGACGATCCTAGATGCGGCCGCGGTCACATCTGGGTGGAGGGCGAGCTGTTCGCTTGGAGAATTGGGGACCATGGGCAGGTCCGGAGAAGGGTAGTCTACGAGGGGGGCGGCCATGTCGGTGTGCCGTAGGGCAGAGGGAAAGGTAGACGAGAGGGGGGTTGGGGGAAAAGAGGCAGGCGGGGTGGCAGGGAACGGGGACGTGGCCGGAGAGCGATCCGAGGAATATGGAGTGGAGGACAAGGAAGGAGAGGGGGGATCTGGCAGGCCGTGCTGCGAAAAGACGCGCTGGATGTCGTCGAGGGCATCGGCGACGACGAGCTGGAGGGCTCTCAGGGTCGCGAAGGTCGACGTCGGGGAAGCCATGGGTGGCGGCAAGGAAGGGGCAAGTCAGCTTTAAATCGATCGAGATTGCACGCTGTGTCCCTCACGTCACCTGCCCGGCGCAGTCCTTCGTGCAGGATTAAAGCAGTCACCTCGTTCCCGGATGCGCTCGCCGTCCATATAAGTGACGGATCTGGACAAGGCACTTTGGGGAAAAAGAACGGCCGCACGGTCCGGTCTGTCGGGCGCGCACACCGTCCTGGCATTTGCGGGCTCTGTATCGCAGCTCGAACGAGCCTCCGCTCCTGACGCTGATTTCAACGGGTAATTACCGGCTCGACTCGGAGGGCAGCAGGCTGGTGTTTGTCATATGGCCATATGCAATCTAGATGGCTGGGGCACGACACGAGAAGCCACCAAAGAAGTGGACGATCCTGACACGACAAGGAACGAACCGCAATCGAATGCACTGGTCAGTGACGTGAGGTAAATTGGTTCGGCAACTGCCGAAGGGGCTTCAATTTCCATGTACTCTTCGGCTGCACTTTTGCTTTCTACCGCGTCCCGCTTGACGGATACTGACGTGGATTGAACTCGAGCTGAATCGACTGGAAGCATAGTCTTCCCGGCACAATTAATTGAACCACTGACCTAGATTCCTAGTAGCGAATGTGAATCCCTGACACCCACTTGACGCGGTTGTCACGTGCCAGGAAAATCAGAGCCATCGAAAGCCCATTGGTTCTTCTGCCACCGGTAATTCTCAATCGTAGTTTCCTGGAATGCCAGCCGTTCAGAAGAACGTAAAGAAAAGACCCGCCCTGTCTCAAAACGGTCCTAAAGCTAAGAAGGCACATATCTCCAAGCACGGTGATGACAGCGTCAAGAAACGACGGCAGCCCGTGACTCTCCCCGTCGAGGAAGTAAAAGAAGACTCTGACGACGAGTTGGATGACGCAGAGAGCGTGGAAGAGAGTCTTGTCGATGAAGTGAATGTGGATACCGGACTGTCAAGTGATGCAAACGGTGCGCCCTCGGCGAACTGGCAGCTTTTGTCGCTCTAATACGCAGCACCGATCAGTCTCTAAGGAGTCACATAAAGCCCAGCGTGAGTTACAAGGACAGCGGAAGGCTGCAAAGCCTCACTCGCAACTGATCGCCAATGCAAAACGCGTCTGGTCCTTGGCTCGTCAGAAGAACATCTCCCCAACAAAACGCCAAGAACATATCCGAGATCTTCTTGGTATCGTGACCGGAAAAGTAAAAGATATCGTGCTCAAGCATGACGCGAGCAGGATCATACAAACTATCGTCAAGTATGGACGTCAGAGAGAAAGAGACCAGGTCGCTGGAGAGCTCAAAGGTCACTACAGAGCGTTGGCTCAGAGCAAGTACTCCAAGGTGAGTGTTATCCATGGTCATGATCTCGCTCAGCTTCTCAATCCGCCCCAAAGTTTCTGGTCACGAAACTTATCAGACTTTGTCCAGCGCACCGTGTTTCAATCTTGCTAGAGTTCCAGTCGCATGTTCTCAGGCTCCTGCTGCATCGCGAAGCTTCGACTGTGCTTGCTGATGCCTTCGAACTCTATGCGAATGCTTACGAACGCTCGATCCTTCTGCGAGATTTCTACGGGAAAGAGGCTGCACTCTTTTCTACTGATCGGGGGACGTCCCAAGACATCGATGCTGCGAAAAAGGGATTCCGTGGACTACTTGACGGTGTCGAAGGTGATAGACGCAAACGCTTACTTACCAGTCTGAAGGAGAGCCTGACGACAATGTATGTGCGATTATGGTGACCCTACTGTGTGAATGCTAATACAACGCAGTTTCAATAATCCGGACAAAGGAACCATTACGCATGCCATTGTGCATCGAGCATTGTTGGAGCTCCTTACTGCGGTCGATAGTATCGAAGAGGAACCAGAGAAGGAAAAACTACGGAGAGAGATCTTCGAAAGGTGAGACACTCAGCGTATATGCGTGACCCAGGGTGTTGATGGTTACGCAAGTTGTCAAGACGTTCTAGCAGAGATGGTGCATACCAAGGATGGCAGCAGGGCTGTCCGTGAATTCCTCGCCCAAGGGACTGCAAAGGTTAGTTTCCGGTTCCGTAACTGGTACACGTCAAAACATATCACTTCAGGATCGAAAACACATCATAAAAGTAATAAAACCCCACATCGAACGGATGTGTACCGACGACGAAGCCCAGCTAGTGCTATTTACTGCGCTCGACGTAATCGAGTATGGTGTTTGTTCTCTTTTTCTCTGCGCCTCATTGAGACGATTCACTAGCGACACAAAACTCACCGCGAAATCTCTCGTTTCTGACATAACATCACATGCTTCCTCACTTGCAACAAGCCCTCAAGGCAGACGATCTCTATTCCATCTCATAGTACCGCGCTCACGGAGACACTTCACTCCCGCACAAATTGCCGCGATAGCCGAAACAGACGGCATACGCGCGAAGACGAGCAAAAAAGACAATGCAGTCAGGGAGAGTGAGATACGAAAAGCTGCCAGCGAAGAACTTCTCCAGTTCGTATCGGAGAGCGGCGCAGAGACCGCAAGAGATACAGGCGGAAGCTTGCTCGTGCTCGAGATCATGCTATACGCCGAAGGAGGTCAGCTTCCTTTCTCGCCCCCGAGTCTGTAAAGCAGCATCCTGACGCCCCAACAGACAAGTCGTCCGCGATGAAAGCCCTCGCTGAGGCGCTCGCGTCCCCTTACCCGTCGGAAGATTCAGCACGGCCCCACCCGATAGATCTTCCGCACACTTCCCGTCTGTACAAAACGCTGCTCCAGGGTGGGCATTTCTCTCATTCGGAAAGATCTATCGTACGCTCCCCCGCGTTCTCGTCATCCGCGTTTGCGTCGGTGTTTCTTTCTGTCGTCGGGAGGGATACGACAATCGCGATCGCTCAGGGCGATGGCGCCTTCGTCGTCACCGAGCTCTTGGAGCGGATACGAGAAGAAGGCAGCGACGAGCAGAAGATGCTCGTCAAGAGCTGGTTCGATGACGCCTTCGTAGCTCGGATGAAGGAGAGCGAGGTCAAGGGTAAGGACGTTCTAGTAGAGAAGATCAAGGCTCTATCGTAGGTTTGACGTCGGTCTATATCAAAAGCCTAGCTACGGTGAAAGGCATACCCCTGCTTGAAGCTATCCTATTTGTATATCAGGCCGAGACACTGGACTCGCTTTTTGATGAATCCTCCGGCTGCTGACCTGATGGGAACTCTGTTCTGGATTACTCACGCAGGCCATCACTTGGGTGCCGGATCAACAATCTTGAGCACATCTCCGGTCGGCTTGAGTACTTCTTTCCTTGCAAAGTATCACCCTTCTGTGATCGCTAATGAATCCTTGGTACCGACCGCCTCGGGCGCGAGTCGGTCGCAAGCTTCGCCCACTGTCAGACAATGGTAATCCCTAGGAACTTCGCTCTCAAAGGGTCAAGCTAGCACCGCTAACGGATCATCGATCATCGATCAGTCGTCCCGCTCGGAACATATTACCTATGCCGCCGGATCAGACCACACATCGATCATATACTTGGGCTCAGGCCGTCCCTCGCGGAGATTTGTTCTTCGCGAAGTAGGTCCAGTTCTGGCATACAGATCCTGACTCTCCGGAATTTAGCTGTCGTGACTGTAACTATAAATCGGGCGACCTCAAAAGAAGCAATTCGGTAACGACTATATGAGATCTTCTCTTCGACCTTATCGAACGGGTTCGAGGAGTATTCATTTCAGTAGGGGAATGGTAAGCATGTAGTCTTGGCTGCCAGCGCGACCTGATCGGTTCATTGAGCACAGATTATGATTTATTCTTGCCAAAAAGAAGCGTCGAGGAAAGTTTCGAGTTGACATCTCGTTTCTCTCTGATGCATGATGTTTTTGTGGGCGAATGACAGATCGCGCAATCTCCGACAAGTCTGGCGTACGAGTTTTGTGAGTGCCCGACTGAGGTCGGAACCACTCAGACCCAGATCCATTGCCGTCGGATAGCCCACCCGAGTTTGGCGTTCCGCGAGAGTCGGACTCTTCTCAGAAGGCCCACTGCTGGCTGGACGATGGGCCGAGTTCTCTGATAAAAACAGTCGGATCGGGTTTGATGGCTTCAGATATCTGAGGTCATCATGCGTGTATCGGCTATGTCGACGAGAACCGGTCTTTATCGAGGCACGCACATGATGCATAGCGATCACCTCGATTCGGGTCATTTCGGGGAACTGGTGCTGAGTCCAAGCACTTGAGAAGGTATGCTCTATGAATTTGGAACAAGATAGCACTTTTATGACATTGACTTCAGTAGGTAGTACGATCGAAACGGCAGTACTCAGTAGCCAGCCATTCTGAGCCCGTGACCCTATGGCGCGTCATCCGATATCAGGTTGCAGAACCCTACTACATCGCGATCACAACGCAAGCCATTTATTTGAAACTAGTACTGTCTAGTACTGTTACCCGAGTTGAGATGGAAGTCGAAATTCCATACCAGGCTGCGGGACTCAGAGGTTCCTGGCACTGTCGTCTTCGTGGCGGTACCCAACCGAACGCTAATCTGAGATATCTAGCACGCAATTCTTCGTGCGCGAGCGGTTTCCTAATACAAAACTCCAATGAAGACGTTCCCATTTCTCCGTCACCATGTCCTCAGAAGAAGGCAAACTCGACGACGAGCGCGAGAAGGCAGCCTTCAAAGTTGCAACCCAGGACGTCTACGACGAGCCATCCCTCGATCCGGTCTACCGGGCCAAGGCACGCATTCTAAACGATGCATTGCAAGATATCGGCATGGGAAAGTACCAGGCAAGTTTCGAGTTTCGTTCATCCCCTATGGCATCATGGCATTTCCGTTGTGCGCTTGGTAATTGGTCGACTGACACGGAATTTCCAGTGGTTCTTGTTCGTCGTCGCGGGCTTTGGTTGGCTATCGTGAGTAATCCGACTCGTCGTCGAGCCCAGTCGCTAATATAACAACCGGTAACTAGTGATAATCTTTGGCCGGTAGGTACAGCCTGTCGTAGTTGCAACGATTATTGATGGATATCGATCAATGCTCTAGATTGTTACGAGCCTGATCCTCAGTCCCGTCGTGTACGAGTTCAAGGTCGAGGGGCCGTTCTTAAAGCTAGCTCAGAACGTCGGACTGCTCGTTGGAGCTGCCTTCTGGGGTGTCACATCGGACGTATGGGGCCGTCGGTACGCATGTCCCGTCTCCACGTTGGATGGTGATCTGACATTTAACCAGCTGGGCGTTTAACCTGACGCTCCTCATCACGGGCGTGTTTGCAATTGCGGCTGGGGCCTCGCCAAACTATGTCACCCTTTGTTCCCTCACGGCGGTCTGGTCGATCGGTGTGGGTGGTAACTTGCCTGTGGACTCTGCGGTGTTCCTTGGTCCGTCTATCACTGTCATTTTGCCCTGTGCACCAACTTGAACGCCCGCTACTAGAGTTTGTACCCGCCTCGCACCAATACCTGCTCACTATCCTCTCGATCTGGTGGGCTTTCGGACAGCTTTTAGGAAGTCTGGTGGGTAGACTTCTCAACCTAAGCTAAACCGCGCACCGATCGCTCAAATAGGTCGCTTGGCCACTCATATCTAACTTTTCATGTCCGAGCCCTCCAGCCCCGTGTCCCAGGTCTTCCAATGAGGGCTGGCGTTATTTCCTTTATACCATGGGTGGTCTCATGATGTTGCTTTGGATTCTTCGATTCTTCGTGTTCAACCTCTACGAAAGCCCCAAGTACCTCATGGGACGGGGCAAGGACGAAGCAGCAGTCGAAATCGTCCACAAAGTCGCGGCCTACAATGGAAAGACGAGCTCACTCAGTGTGGAACAACTTAAAAGTGCCGAGGAGCTGGGAAGCCGTTTGTCAGAGAAGGTGGTCACGATGGACGTGTCAGCCATCGCTGCCGTGCAGAGAAAGCTAGCGGTCTTTGATGCGAGTCACGTCAAACCCTTATTTGCTACGCGAAAGCTAGCGTACTCGACCAGCTTGTTGATCGTCTTGTGGGGTAAGCTTTATTGTTCTTCTCTGAACATTTCTGATCTTGGATCGTCAATGCAGCGCTTATCGGTCTCGCTTTTCCTTTGTAAGTCTGGGTTGCTTTCGCAACGTGTTTGATGCTCAGTTTTTTGGGGTCAGGTACAATGGATTCGTAACATACTAGTGAGCCACAAAGCATTTCTTCGAAGTGCAGTAGGTCTGACGCACCATCGCTAGCCTCCAAACTAGAGGAGCAGATTTCGGCGACAGCTCCGTGTTTATCACATATCGTAACGTCGGTACTCGACAGTCCTCGTCTTTCCAAGCTAACACATACCCCAGCAAATTATCCTGAGCGTCATCGGCGTCCCAGGTGCACTTATGGCAGGGTACTGCGTAGAGTTGCCTTACCTGGGACGCCGCGGTACCCTCTCTATATTCACGAGTAAGTGCCAAACAGGAACTTGGAGATATCGTACTGATCAAGGTATCCCAAGTTCTCACTGGGGTGTTCATTCTTGCATCGACGACGGCACGAACGTCGAACGCACTGCTCGGATGGAACTGCGGATACAGCTTCACGAGCAACGTGATGTACGGCGTGTTATACGCGGTGACACCCGAGCTATTCCCTACACGGGACAGAGGAACCGGAAATGCCATTGTGGCGAGTGCGAATCGTATATTCGGTATCATGGTGAGCGATCTCGATGACATGCTTTGGAGGTTGACGCGACTCGACGTGATGTAGGCGCCCATCGTCGCACTCTACGCCAACTTGAATACGTCCGTACCGATTTGGGTGGCCGGCGCGATATTTCTTCTAGCAGGCTTCGTTGTACTGTTATTGCCGTTCGAACCCCGGGGCAAGGCAGCCCTGTAGTCTTTATGAATTCTGTGGTACCTTTATTTACGATCATAGATCGGTCGTCTAATCTCCTCGACCGAATAACAGTAGTTGTGTAGTGGCTACGTTCAAGTTGGGGTAGTGTTCCCGTGGCTGTGCTTGCCCAGTCTAAAATCGGACGTGTATCATGCCACCCTGGCACTCAACTCGAACTGCCTTGTCCCTCACTTAGGCCCGTGATAACTGCCGTCTATGCTGAACTTTTAAGCCTCGGTAATGTCCAAGCAGCGTCGGTTGGGGCACTGCATTTTCAACGAATCGATTACGCAGAACGTTGACCCCGCGGTCAGCAGAAACAACGAAAACACCAGGGCGTGCTGCAACTGCCAGCAAGATATTACCCCATCAGTAGCCAGCATCATACACTGCTCAGACCTATCTTATGTCTGGAACTATTGCCATTCTCATGAGAGTTTGACGAGAATATCCATTCCATTGCTGGTCACCATCGCCAGGTTGAGGTCACTTCCATGTTTGTCGAGTTTAATTCAAAGTACCAGGGGGCGTCTCCACCCAGTCCATTTTTACCTGCTCTTCATGCAGCGTTTTTTTTGTATCGCAACGTGTCTAGTGCAGCTAAATTCTTCGATTTGACAGAATGGGACATAGAAGACAAAAACGGTCCTTCCTTCAAACGGCTCGTCCTTTTCTCCCCCCGCTCATCTCCTATCCCCCTTTCCTGTCGTTTCCGCTTGATAAGAGCAGATAGGTTGGTGCATATGAAGCCTATCCGTCGAATATAACGATACTGACTTTTATCGATCGTCTGCCCCCCATAAGAAGCCTACCGTGGCTTTGGCCGTGTGCTTGTGTTACGTGTACATGATTCTATCCGGCTTGGGGTATACTGCTTCAAGTGAAAATAGAGTCTACGACCTGTGCTTCTATGGTGATGGTCCTCTTGGTCTAGATTGATGGTCTTTGGACCGACCCACCGCAGGCTCCCATCATCAGAGGGTCTCTCCCAGATGCTATACACTCTGACTATTTATCCTTATGCCATTGGTTCTCGCCTCAAGTATCGCCAGTCCTTTACTGGTCATTCGACCGAGTCTTGATAATAAAGGTATGTTACGAACTTGGACATTTTCGGAACTTCCAATAACTCGACGACTGGGCATGACCTGCAGGTTTAGAACTACGTGCAAGAGAGCTCAAGTTGCTTTAGGACATATTTTGCCTAATGAACACGATGCAGAGATATGCCAGTAGGACTACGTCATTGTTTCGATTTGATGGGTGACTAGTTGATCAGTCACCGTAATCATCTTGGTTCACCCGCATTTGCAGTGCAGATACCACTTCCTCTACGCCTATATTTCAGGGCCAGCGATACTAGCGCACGCCCCGCAATTTGGAAAGTCACACAGGCCTGTTGCCATCCTGTCTGTAAATTAATTTGTTGTCCTCGAGGCGCATCAATCTTACTCGAAAGTGTTTTGTCAGCTTCCAGACTTTACTATGTCGAGTGCTGTGCGCACTGCACATACTACCCGATACTGCGCCGGCAATCAGCAATGTCAAAATCCAGGGTGCCCTAGATGGTATAATTGACTGAGTAGAACGAAGACAGTGGAAACACTGTGGTGGTTGTGGGCTCGGCATCAATTTTTCGCCTCGTTTATTGAACTAAGGTCGTCAAAGGGGTCTGTGGTTAGTACGTGGGATCACTAATCAGGTTGACCCTGACTCGTAATCTATCATAGTCATGATAGATGAACATCATAGCTTGCGCGGCCTGCTTCTTCGATCTTCGAACTATTGCCGCCGCGTTGTTGTTTTGCTGAAGTAAGTCGCCATCGTTCTGATAAAATGCCCCCGGTTATCGCAGATGGCATCAACCCACATCGCTCCTCATCCGATCTCCAACATGGTAGAATCTAAAGTCTGGTTCAGTACGTTTATCCTGAGTATCCTTACCATCCAATGTTCACTCGTCCTCAGTCACAGGTACTTCATCCGGCTTCGGTCGTATCTTGACCGAGTATCTCTTAAAACAAGAGCATAGAGTCGTCGCGACTCTCCGCAAACCCGAGGTGCTATCTGACCTTACCTCTCAATACCCGTCCACCCGTCTTCTCGTTGTCAAATTGGACGTAACTCGGTATGATGAGATCTCTGCAGCATTCGCCAAAGCCCAGGAGGTATTCGGTCGAGTAGACGTCGTCTTCAATAACGCAGGGCAGATGGCCAACGGGGAGGTGGAGTCAGTTGATGAAAAGGATGCACGATCGATGTTTGAAATCAATTTCTGGGGAGCTGCGCAAGTCACCAAGGAGGCCGTGCGATTCTTCAGAGAGGTCAACCAACCTCAAGGCGGTAGGCTCCTCCAGGTGTCATCTGGGTTAGGTATACAGGGTCGCCCATGTTACGGGCATTACAGCGCCTCGTAGGCCCCCTTCATCGCTGACACATCTTTCAAACTCTGACATTTTGCTAGGAAATTCGCCATTGAGGGGTTGTCTGAATCACTCGCAGATGAGTTGGACCCTGCTTGGAACATAAAGGTGAGATTCGGCTTCCTGCCTATACCCGCCGTTGACAAAAATCGAATGCACCCAGATTACAATCCTTCAACCTGGGCCCTTCCGCACAGAGCTCGCGGGGGGAAACCGCATCATTGTCCCTTGCCACCCCGCGTACGCGAATCCTGAACTGGCAGGGTCCAAATGGCGCGAGATTTACAAAAGGGGTGGCATGATGAATGGTGATCCCCAGAAGGCTTGCATCGCGTTTGAGAAGGTATCCCGATTAGAAGACCCTCCCATCCGGCTTCCCCTCCACAAAAACACGCTAATCATGGCGAACGAAAAGGGAAAGAGTTTGATGGAAATAGCTGAGAAATATAAGGACTGGTCTGATGACCTGTACCTGTAACCCAGGGAACTGTTCTATTTGTAGGACACTTGTGAATGTGACGAACCTCGAATCCCTCCCTATCGTAATCGGTCCTAGTAGTTCGGTGCTTGCGTGTCACGTGTGTGGGTCACCCACCAAGAAGTTGATGAGAACGTTATTTTAGTTGAACCTATAAGACGTCACGACTTCAGGTACCCAGTCCTGTCCAAACGCCCCAGTGGAAGCAGCTCGCAACAGGTCTGTCTGTGCCAATATCTTGTTACGTCCTTTGACGAGACTTGCACCCAGACCATGTCTACGACCGATGATGGCGCCAGCTCAATATCCGACACCCTCTTGCGTTCATTCGCCATGATCATATTCTCAGAAATAGGCGACAAAACGTTTCTCATTGCGGCCATTCTTGCAATGCGCCACCCCCGCCTCACCGTGTTTGCTGGCGCGTTCGCTTCCCTATTGCTGATGTCCTTACTCTCCGCGGAAATGGGCCATCTCCTCCCCAAGCTCGTCCCCAAGGAATGGATTCACTTCGCTGCTGGAATCCTTTTTCTGGTGTTTGGGGCCAAAATGGTGATGGAGGCACGAGAGATGCAGAGCGGGAGTGAAAAGATGAAGGAAGAAATGCGAGAAGCGGAAGAGGAGATCGAGGCCGATGTGGCAGGGACAACGTCGAACGGCCACGCCATTCCTTTGGAGCGGCTCGAGGAAGGCGAGGCGCCTGCTGTCGCGTCACAACCCCAGGCTCGAAAGACGACAACGTCCACCGTCACCGATGGGGCACGCAACCTTTGCAACCTCGTCTTGGGACCCGTCTTCGTCCAGTCCTTCCTTCTTACATTCCTGGGGGAGTGGGG
>JBBPTU010000897.1:0-13658 GCA_038094295.1 Tylopilus aff. beelii | reverse complement strand
ATTGGTTGGCTGCGAGATGTCGACTAAAACTTCACAGATGTTCGTGTACAGTGTGCTAGCATTGACAGGATAGAAGCTTGGTAAGTGTCATCTAAGCTGGAATCTTGATTCGTACTACAGCATGGAATGGGGTTTGTTGGGTACGCTTGGCCCGCATGCCTGCTTTGCCAGTGCTTTGGCCATCGATAGGTCGCTTATTTTGACCACTATGGTCCACAATCTCCGTTTCGGATATGGCGGTGGACTATGGCTGTCAAAATATTACGTTGTGGAGCAAGCTGCTTGATCAAAAAAGCACCACCACCGTCCACATTCAAACTGAAGAGAACATCAAAGCGGTGGATTGAAGATATGATAAATAGTCGATCGAGATTCACAGTCACGGTCCCCCATCGCTCAGATACATCATCTATCCTTTGATCTCAAGGCTTGGCTTACGCGACCCCACCCAGTACAACATGGACTCGTTCGCACTTCCCCCCACTATGGACTGCGCCCCGGAGTTCTGCTTCTGCGGTCGTAAGACAGTCGAATCCCACGACTTTTGGTTCTGCTCCACAGAGTGCGCCCGTCTGGACTCCCTTCGGTCACTTGATAATCCAGATTGTCACTATCGCAAAGTTGTCAGAGCCTACGTTCAAGCCGGTGGCCCACAATCCACTTCCCCACGGCGCGCTTTCTTAGTAAATGCTGCAAGGGAACCTGCCAATAACGCCCCGGAAATCACACGTTCTACCAAAACGTCTGGTGATCACACCTTCGAGCAGATCTCCTTGGACGCTATCCCAATTCCAGAACACGTCCCTACCCGCACGCTCAGGCGCGTCCCTTCGTCGATTGATGGTCTCAGGAACAACGTTAGAAAGGCCTCGATCGCGAAGCTGTTGAGCTTTGGTCGATCTCAGAAGACGAGGGAGAGGAACCCAGAGAGGGTATTCGGCCATCCAGTCAACGTGATTATCCCACCTGTCAGAAAGGAGTCTCTGCCATCGCATCGCAAGATGAACCCTCCCTCCGCCATTCCGTCGCAAGCAACGAAAGCCCTGCGCCGATCTGTGTCATGCTCCGGTTGGAATGCGGCTACACGCAGCGCTGGTCAACCGGACCCGCTGATGCACATGATTGAGGAGATGCGGGAGGATATGTCCGAGAGCTTCGACAGGTCTTTGTTTGAAGAAGATTAATGTCGCGATGAATCGTCTCGCCTGCTTTTCTTAGCATATTTGCCTGTGGAACCGTCACTATTCTCATTCAGCTGTTTTATCCAAATCTGCATAACTGCATTATGTATCCTCCAATGTTTTCCGTAGCTAGCTAATAGTAACATGCCCTTTTTCCATCCTTCGTGCTTGAAAGCTTGACAAACAATTTTAGTAAAGTGCAGGTCATTCTGGTAGGAAACGTGATCAATTGGTTCGTATAGTTGGGAACTCGTGACTGGTCGACGTTTGGTCTATGACAGTGGTCCACTGGTCCGGGCAAGCCTTAGTTGAACTATGACTAGTTGGATCAAGAGATATCAAATCTGGGTCTTCGATGCAGTGGTCAGTGCCAGTGTTTTTGACAGTGCAACAGCAAACAAGGAGACATGGAGGGACGAACGATATCATAGAACGGACGGTCATATTATTTACAGAATGCGGAAAGAGAAAGACGTGTGGCATAGATCATGGGGACATAGTACAACATACAAATATACGAACATGGTATGGAAGATTAGACAGTTGATAAACGTGAGATACGTGCAGAGAATCGGAAGAGACGTGATGCGATATTAACTGATAATATAGAGACCTAAGACAAATCCTTCAGAAGATTCTCCCGAATCGCCGTGGGTTGCTCTGCGAAATGGCAGGGTTCACGGGTCGACTGAATGCCTTCACAGGCCTGGACTTCTCGACCTCCTTGCCTTTGTGGGAGCGACTAAGGTCCATTGGCGTAGCAACAGGCGATTTCTTTACATTATTCTTGAGTCCATCAGTCGACGACTGGACCTATCCAAGGGTATGGTCAGTGGGTGCAGAACAAGATGAGTGAGAAGAGATACATACATTCGCGAAGACTTCTTGCCTTCTTCCAGCGACTGGCTCTCTGGAGTACCCCGGGGGCGGGATGTCAGTCCAAGGAGCAACGCGAACAAGTTCCGCATGTGACAGCTTTGGAAGAGGCTGGTGAATAGGATGTGCCTTGCGACGGGGTTCGGGGGCACCTGCGCTTGCGTAGGGATGGTGGACGATGTCGCGATAGTAAGACATATCGTCTCCGAGTGACCGGATGGAATCCTGACGGGCACACTGGGTAGAGCAGTACAAGAACTCGTGCGATTCAACAGTCTTGCGACCGCAGTAGCAGAACTCCTGGGTAGAATCTATGGCGGGAGGGAGCATGTGTGTCATCATATTTTGGAGGAATGGAACTGATCGGGATGATGCCCGTGGATGAGCGTTCGACAAGGCAGATGGGTGATGGCGAAGCACCGAGCTAAGGCCCTATTTATTATATCTTGACCCCTTTGCTTTGTTTTTTTTTTTCCTCGGATGAAGACAAAGCGGGTTGCGTACCACCAATGACAAGGCTGATCAGCCATACTAGCGGTGGGTCCACAGGTATTTGTGGGCCATTGTTGCTTTGTATCTTTGTATGGTGAGGCTATCCTGCTCGGAGGAACTTGCTGGGGCCCGCCTATATGTGAGTACTGCCTGCAGTGGATCCCCACCCTAACCAAAAGGCGACAAAGCTGTTAATAGCCATAGAGTCCATATTCGACATCACTCATAATGATCACTAACCGAGTTTGACTGAGAGTCAGTTTCCAGTGCGGGAACCAATCATCTCTTCCACATACCTGTTAGTGGGAATAATGAGAACAGCACGCAGAACAAGGAACATGGGCGCTTGGACACAAGGCCTTGATGGTCACAGCACGAGGCACAAATTCGGGTATAGTCTTGGTTGTACTGCACCGTGGGAAGTACATTTCATTGACTGCGTCCGACTCGGAGGCGTGCTCTCTGAATGGACTCGACTGAAGGGAATACTAGTAAATTGACCTTATTTCTGGATGCCATAGCGCATGTTGCTGAATCGACTCGCCGAGGCGGCAGGGATCCGAGAAAACTCAGAAGTCAGTCGTTAGGCTTAGGGGATACCCTGGCTTTGGTTGTAATTACCTTGCTGGAAGCAAACTTAAAGCTTGAAGGTCATATTCCTGGACCAGAAAGGGACAGTTATGGCGTGCAAAAATTGTCGCATGATGCATTCTGGCTTCGTGCCCAGATTCTAAATAGATCCAAATTATCAGTACCCTTTTTGTATGCGATTCGTGATCTGGATTACTTAGGTCACTGACATTTCCAGAAACAGGTAACGGATTCTTGTCAATGACGCTCGATCATGATCACTGGCACGCTCGACGATCAACGGAAGCCCTACAAACGGCCAGCAAGGTTCTCGTCTCCGACGGCGACGCCTGGTTGTATAATGCTGGGTTGTGGGTGAGTGCCAGTGACTCGGAGGCAGAGGAACTTGTCTTTTGAGTTCGTGTAATAGATCATTTCTTTCTTTAGTCGTCACATATCCTCGGGGTGTTCTCTCGAGAGATCGGCTTACATAATGGTAGTGAAACTGGCTAGGCTTCGCCTCTTGACAACTTGCAACCGCTCTGCGTCGAGATAAGTTCGTGGTGCCATATCTCTACTTCAGGTAACTGTTAACCTCGTTCACTTTCCCACACCAAGGATCCTGTAGTGGGTGAGATTAAGGGTCCGTACCGCAGATGGATCGATGGCCAGTGGCAATCGCTGAGCGCCGCTTGTCGACTCACTAACTGTGAACAGAAAAAGTGGTCCGGTCTCACCATCACGCTCCCCATTTCGCATCGACTTTGCCCTCGACATGCTTGACTACCTGCTCGCCCTCCTCTACTTTGCTCGTCTCACACAAGGAATCACCAATACGACGGACACCCACAGCTGCCCCCGACTCGACGACACGAGCCGCAGTGTCTGGAGCATCCTGGGTACATGCGGGATAACTCTTTTGATCTGCGTATGGCATACGCTTCATTTCGACATTCCTAAGAGAGCGGGGCATATGTCGTTGTGGTGGAAAGTTCTATGCGGTATAGGGTCGTTTTTCGCCCCAGAAATGCTACTTACCCTCGCCGCTGGGGAATGGTGGCAGGCTCGTGATAGAGTCGACCAATTTCGCAGTATGTTCTTTCTCGTGGTAACACGCCCCTTGAAACGTAGTCTGACGAATCTCGGATCACCGCGTCAGGCAGAGGCTACCAGTGGTCAATGACCCATAGCTTCTTCGCCGAGATGGGTGGTTTCGCTTATCGTAACGGTGACGAGAGCATGGAGAAGGAAGACGAACTGCCCAGGATCAAGTCCATGGAATTCCTGGATCGTTGCGAGAAGAAGGAGATTGTAAACCCGTTCATCAAGGTAAAGGATATCAAGGACAAGAGCAAGTCGGATTGGTTAGGAAAGTCGATCCTTGCGCTCCAGCTGATCTGGTTCATGCTGCAAGCTGTCGTTCGTAGTTCACAGGGCCTCGTAGTCACGCTGATTGAGCTGGACACGATTTGCATGGCTGTCCTCTCGCTTATTGTCATCATTCTCTGGTGGCACAAGCCACTCGGCGTTACTCGCCCTCACGTCTTCAATTCAATCCAGGGAGTGCTAAACCAAGAGAAGACCAGGGACAGTATTGAGCTACGGTCCAACCCACCTCCGGTATTCATCACGGCTAAAGACAAGAGGACTCTGTAAGCATTTTTTTCGCCCTGCAGCAATCGCCATCATACTGGGATGACCGTCGTTATCGCAGGTCAGCTGCGTGGAGGCCAGAGCCCACATTTCTCGACTGCTTAGCTGCGTGGTTTACCCAGAGATGGAAATCCACAACCGACGAAGAAAGCGACGGTTTACTCACCAATGTCTGTATCTTTTTTGACTCGGTTTTCATCAGTTGCTGATCAAACTAGGGGACATCTGGCCCTCGTACTCGGCTGAGCAAAATGGTGGAAACCTTTGATAAAGATAGCGTCGAGTGGGGTTCACTCGGTGTTGCCTGGATGATTCTCGGCGCACTGCACCTTATAGCGTGGAACTTTGGATTTCCAACTGAGACGGAGAGAATACTATGGCGTATTGCTTCTCTCGTATTGACGGCAACCTCAATACCTTGTGCTATTATTGGTTGTCTTGATGAAAAAAAGCCTTTGCCGGAATGGGCGGAGAAAACGGCTACAGCTACCACTTTCCTTCTAATGTGCCTAGGTGTTGTTTCCCGGGCGATGCTTGTGGGGCTGATGCTTGCCAGTCTTCGTGCCCTCCCTTGCTCCGCTCACGAGAATGTCGCCTGGACCATCTACATTCCTCATCTTTAATCATGTCCATGGATCTAGCTACATACGTATACTATGCATGTTGAATCTCCGAGCCGGTTATATACCTTCTCTTCATTACTTCCGGACCACCTTGAGGTCAATTCCGCCCTACAGAAAACATCCCCTGAAGGACTCGAGGATCTCTGAAAATTGCTGCCAAGTGTGGTGTCGTCACGAACTAGCATCCTATCGATCGCTCTTTTCTGCTTTGTGGTCAACCGACCAAATTTAGATCCAAAACGAGTGTTACAGTAAAATGAAGGCACAACACATGCCAAGTTGAGGGTGACGATATTACATGCTGACATCTTGCCACAAGCTCGAAGGGACTGATCGTGAGCCAGCCCAGCGACCGGTATCATCCGATGACCGGTTGCCATTGTCCACTAGGAACAAATGGCCGCTATGCACGAATGATCATCAATGGAGCAATTGGCGCAGATATGACCGTTTTAGACCGCATGTAATCGGCCCCATAAGGTCGCGAGTTCATTGCTGCTGCGATACTCCCGATAGCGCCATCAACCAACTATGCCATCGCTATAACATACGTGTATGTGTTTCAAATAGACCACCGGGTGAGCCAGCCCCGGTCAGCATCATCCGAGCGATAGTCGTCAACTGGGTATCGAGGTGATCGTTGGAGTGGGGACAATGCCGGGTGAGCGACCTTGGACCTTGGTTGTAGAGCCCTTACGGTCACGAGTGCACCTTCTGTCGTGTAGCATCGTTCAGAGTGAAATATATATTTAGATGAGTGTTTGCGAGAGTAAAAGAAGTGGTGTCTAGAAAGTCCCACGAGACCTACAATGACATCATACCAATCCAGATGGTACCCAAACAAGTATACGCGCAAAAGGCTTGCACATTCCATGCCGGTTGGCTGTTCAGCCATTCTACCACGCACCCACGCGATTCTAGTTTGCTCACTGAAGCTGGTCGGTACTTACCTCTTTGTTTACTCGTGCTCACCCCATGTCGAGTAGTCTTGAACTTGCAAGCCGCTCATTCACCCCACCGAGAGATGGTATCTGCTTCATCAACCGCCTTCCTTCAGAGTTGCTCTCCCGGATATTTGAGCTTGGTTTTGAACTTGATGAAACCAACGCTGCCGCGGCGGACGAAGATGAGGGTACGATCGATTCTTCGGATTTCCTTCGCCTTCTCGACAGGGCCGGTGGACAGGATCCTTGCGGCGACGATGTCGGAGAACCCTGGGAAGATGATGGTTGTGGAGCGGACGGCAACGACAATGAATCGATGATGATAGCACGCGAAGAACATGAAAGCAAGGAAGATCAAGATCAAGCCGATTCAGATACCGCCGTGTCTTCTCATTCACACCATACCTTTCAGATTCTTGTCTCAGACGTCTGTCGGCACTGGCGCGATGTGGCATTCTCGACACCGTCTCTTTGGACAAATTTCGGCTTCAGAGCAGGTGATCCATTCGAATCAGGATTGAGGCAGTTGGAGCTATGCAGAACACTCCCTATGAATATCTGGATCTGCTGTGAACTTGACCAAACCGAGGATGACGCTGCGGCACTTTCTGGAGTCAACACCAGGTCCCTATTTTCTGTGCTTATTCCTCACGTCCATCGCTGGCGCAGCATGATTTTTTGGTTCTCAGAACACTACGCTGTCTATGAATTTTCTCTGGCGGTGTCCGATCCTTCCGTCTTCGTTGTTACTCAACTCACAACGCTGGAGCTGTTCTACACCGGGGCGCTGGACGAATTAGACGACATCGTGCAACCCGGCACGCTGCAGCATCTCACCCTTTTTAGCAGACCCGCTCCTTTGCTTACAACGCTAAAGCTTTGGGGGGTGTCTGTCAACTGGGACCAACCATGGATCTCCTCTGCGCCAAATCTCAAAAATCTAATACTCGCCTATCATACAGAAAATGTCCGTCCTTCCTGGGCTCAATTTACCATTATTCTGCGCGGTGCTTTCGCCCTCGAGAAACTCACTCTTAACCACTCGGGGCCCTCTGGCCATCCTATGCAGTGGTCTATTGAGCCAACCTTGGGAAGTCCTGCCGATCTCAATGCACCCATCCGGCTCCTTCAATTAACAGATCTCACTCTTGTGCACCATCCACAGGAATGGGTTGTTGGACTACTTCGCAAGATTCACTTGCCCGCGCTGAAAAATCTAGTTCTAAGGTTCATCGGAGATTGCACCGATTTCATCCACGAACTTGCTAATCCAGCAACCTCGTTCCCTCCGGTCAGAGAGCAGTCTCCGAGCTTGCTGAACAAGCTGGAAGACCTCAAGCTCGCTGGACTTGTCTGCACGGACGAATGTGTCGAGATGCTCTACGGCGAGCTTCACAACCTCAGGAGGTTCAGACTCACTTTGGAGGTCGTTCCTCCCCTGTTCTTTGATATTCTTGGGACATGCTGTACGCTTGCCGGACGAGGTGGCATCTGGCTGCCTCGACTAGAGATGCTGTACGTCTCCGGGAGGTCTACGCACGACCTCCGTGAGGTGGTCCAAAAGAGAATGGACATAGGAGCGCCTCTCCGTGTGTTGTATGTGGAGACGTGTGAGGCGGATTACGAGGACGTAGAGTGGTTGATGGAGAACGTGGAGACGCTAAAATTCGCCAAGTGTGTCGAACAAGATTCGGATGATGCGTCCGTGATATGATGAAGATTATTTATGGTCCGATAACAGACGCTATGATGGACTTGCCAAGGTTTTGCCTTCGGTCGCAATTTTGTCGAGTACATCCACCCATCCACATTAAACGCATTTCATGTCTTTTCGACGTCCCGCCGTATCACCCATCTTCACCATGTTACAAGAGCAATACATGCGTCAAATGGTACCATGTAACACGCAAAGGGTAAGAGGACGTGAAATGCGCTAATATAAGCGTTATAAGATACGACAGGACATGAACAAGCGAAATGGGTATACATATATCTCTAAGAGTGGATGCATGTCCGCAAGTTCCGGTTGCACAAAGGATGCGAATAAAAGGTCTCATTTATGCTAGACCATTCTCTACCTTGAACCACTGAAACATGCATCAGTAAAATACAACACAGCCACACGCGAAACGTACCTCAACCATCCGCCGCACGCCCTCCTCGAGGCCCACCTCGGGTTCATATCCAAGCACCCGTCGTGCCTTTTCGATGTTGTGATAACGCGTCGCACAGCTGTACCCGACGCGGTACCGCGTGAATCCAGCCTCCTTCCCGATCAACGATGCCCATGTCTCCGCCAAATACCCCAGCACCATCCCAAACGCCCTCGGAATGACCCACGGCTTCCTCTCCGCTCTCTTCCGCCCCTCTTCCGTCGGCGGATCCAGCGCCAACCAGATCACCCGCATAAAGTCCCAAAAGTAGACTGGTTCGCCGTTGGTGATGAAAAAGGCTTGACCGGCGACCTGGAGGGGGTTCGTCGGGGCGATGTGCAGGGCGTTGTCTGAGAACTGATCGAAGCGGTTGCGGACGATGGCGTGGGTCAATTGGGAGGAGTCGAAAGGTGCGTTGAAACTGCCTTCGATCTCGGCGGCGTTGGGAGGTGATGTGACGTATGGACCGAGCGGACGGGCCTTAGAGGTGGGGACGCGGCAGAAGCCGGTTGTGGCGGAGACGGGTGGGAGTGCTTTATGAAGGGACGAACGGAGGGACGAGTCGACAAGGGTGGCGTCCGTAGAAGCCGTATCGGTGGAGGCGCTGTCTGAGGTGGTCGGGTCGACGAGCTTGTCGGCTGCGAGCAAGTGTGCTTGCGCAATGTTGCCCACATAAGTGTAATCAAATAGGTTGTTGTTTTCTCCGACTTGGAAGTGTGTTTGACCACGTTGATAAGCTTGGTACAGACCAACCATCATTTGACGGTCGCCAGGGCTAAGGAGTCTCGTATGAGTACCCGACGCGACAGGAGACGAATGGCTCACCCAAAGATACCAGCGGGCCGTAATGCGACAGTCAGGAGGCCACCTTTACCATTGGCCTCAAGGATGAGTGCCTCGCCTTTGGCTTTAGAGTCGTTGTAAGCGTCAAACGGTTTTTCCGGGTAGGGAGCACGCTCGTCGAGATTGATCACGTCATTGCCATCAAACGCAACGCCTGCCGAACTCGTGTAAACCAACTTGCGGACACCTGCCACGACTGCAGCATTTATCACTGTCTGAGTGCCGTCGACGTTGACCTTGAAGTAAATCGATGGGTCTTTGGCACCGTGCTGAGGCGAGGCGGTATGTATAATGCATGTCGTACCAGACTGTACGGGCAGTCAGCCATTTCCAGTGTAGTACGCACAGGGCCTCACCTTGCGAATAGCATTAAGGACGTCCTGCTCGTTGGTGATGTCTCCCGAGTAAAACGGCACGTCGTGGTGTCTCTGTACGATGTCGAAGACAGAGACGACATCGTCACGGGCAAGAAGCTTTTCGACGATATGCCGACCGACGAAGCCACTCCCGCCAATAACCAGGTAGACGTCCTTGGGTTGGGTCGACATTTTTGCAAGACAACTTGTCACGCCACTTGGCGTTTCCCATTTTCTCGACCACGTGGCAAAACCGAGCTGACATATTTGGTTCATTGACCCCTGTTGTCTTTGGTGTCGATGGTCGACCTCATGTCCGCCCCAGGAACGAAATGTATAGAAGGTAGAACTGTGGGTAAATCCATCTTTTATCTTTTTGCGGACAAAATGGACAGCACACTGCAAAGAGGATCTAGGAATCAATGTTGTCGCTGGAGGAAATGCCAGTGCCCACAGTGATGCTGCTGGGGTGAGTTTGTGGACACTTCATTTCAATCGGCTACATCAAGCACGGAATTTGTTTATTGGATGGCGCGTTGTTCCGAGGTTTTTATGGGGGGTTCAGTATCTCACATGTTATTCAATCACACTAACAATGGTTCCGCGAATGGTTGCATCACACAATAGAGAACAGTACAGAAACAGCCACCATAAATATACCATGCGCAGGATTCTAGCGCCTAGTTCACGTGGATCCGGAAGGGATGATGAGCGATCACTGCGACCGTAGAATACTCCTCAGTATTCTATTTCCATGAAAAACGGCCGGGAGAAGAATCGAACGCACAGAAAAAGGGTAGCAGGATGACCTACCCCCGTGACATTGCCACTAGGTCATCCCACCACCGGAAGGAACTATGTAGAGCTTCGAATCATGATGGATATTCAGATGGACATCACGTGATCAGTCTGAAACCTTAGAAGGTAACTTCAGAAATGCTCACCGTGCCATTTTTGAGGATGCATTTCCTACCAAGATTTAGAATGCTTGTAGTGGAAATGTAAGACTGGCCGTCATGTTTTGCACTTACGAGGGTGACGGAAAGGCCATCAGTGATCTATTTTGAACTCCGCGGCGCTGGCTCCCAATACGGACTCTCGAGAGAACCAAGGTGGGCGCTGACGCGACAGTGGACGAACGATGTCGTTCTTCTCCTCTGTTCTTCTCTGGTTCAGTAGGTAAGCTGTACCGGCAATCAGTGCACTATTTTGTAAGCTGACAAACGTAGCGTATTCTTTTCCAAATCTGCCGAGATTTCCGTAGTGGGGTTACAGGTAAACTTCCTTGTGCATATGGAGATGTGGAGGCACATTCATCTCGACTTACGCAGGCATCTGGAAAGACGTCGTTTGTGAATGTTATTGGGTCTGGACAAGTTGCGTCTATCACTGTTATCCAGATTCCGACGAGCTCATTTTGTGATGACGAACCACAGTGGACAGAGGATACCGTGCCAACTGTCGCCTTTAATTATCGCAAAGTTCGCAAGGGTGCTGTGACTCTCAAGATTTGGGACGTTGCTGGTCAACCAAAATTCCGTTCCATGTGGGAGAGGTATTGCAATGGTGTTGACGCAGTCGTGTACGTCGCCTCTCTCGTATCTTATTCGCTACGCGTCATGTTCCAAATACCGACACCTTTCCCATCTCCCCCTGTATCGCGGAAAGGCAAGCTCACTGTTGGTGAAGATTCGTCATAGATTCAGCAGACGTGCGTATTCGTGTCCGTCGGAAGATTCGCGCTACGTTCGGTTGACGTCGTGAGCATATAGCCGGACAAATTCCACACGGTTCGCTTTGAGCTTCACCAGTTACTCTCGCAACCAAGTCTTGTTGGCGTGCCATTACTCGTCGTGCGTACACACTGCCTGCACCGTTGGCCGTCATCCTAATTGTTGGTCACTTCCAGCTGGGGAACAAAAACGACCTGCCGAATCATGCAAGCGTGAAAGATCTCATCCGTGAGCTGTAAGTGCGTTGGTCAGGTCGGAAGACCTACTACCTCATCTCGTGCAACTGTAGTGAACTAGACAAAATCCAGAACCGCCCCGTTTCAGTAAGTGTCTAATCGATTGATAAATTATGAGTTTGACCAATTCTGTCCGTTAGTGTTATTCGGTGCGTGAACTCGTTCACTCACTGTCCATGTTACTCACTGTCCCATCAGTGTTCAATGCGAAGTCAACACAATCTGTGAGTCTAAGACGATAGGATGGTGGTGTGACTCACATAGCGCATCCAGGGATATTGTACTCCGATGGTTGACAGAACGTGGGCATTGACGCAGGTTGGTGAATGCGAGACCAACTTCTGCGTTGGTAACTCACACTACATTCTTCTGTCGTGTCTCATACATACCCCCTCTACCTATATAATCCCTGTTTTCGCTAATGATCTATATTTTTGCCCAACGCGATAGACTGTTCCATCGGGTATGTACTTGGTACAAGGAGGTTCCTCAATCCGCGAAAAAGGACGCCTAGTCCTCTTCCATCCTATCTTCTTGTCTGCTCCCGCTCCCTTCTTGTCCTTCCCTCCTAGCTTGCTCAGCAATCGCTCTCAAAAACGCGCCAACTCCTGTTCCCGCGCTCTCTGGCAACCCGAGACTCCTCACGAATCCGCCTAATGCGCCTGTCCTGAGTGCTCTATCAAGCTGCGCGACTGCCACACGGAACTGAGGCGAGTTTATTGTGCGTTGGAGTACTTCGGTGAGTTGGGCCGTTTGCTGGGGTGTCAGCGATGTGTTGCCAGATGGTATCAACTCCGGTGGGAGGTGGGGAAAAAGGGTGGGCAGGAGTTCAGGGTGCGTAGTGAAGAGAGGGAAGAGATTCGAGGGTGTAAGGATGTCTGTCAAGGAAACCTCGTCGTCTAGTGCAAGGGCAGGTGGTCAATTGAGATAAGGCGGATAAGAGGCGAAACTACAGACCTGGATTGGGACCAGCATTAGCACCCATGGAGGTGACGAGCGCTCTAAGACGTGCAAGTTGTTCGGGTGTCGTCCCTGGAGGTAATGACGGGGTCGCGTTGCCAACTCTAGGAGACGTTGTGAGATCACGTGAGCCGCGTGGGGACCTGACACATACGGTGGAGCGGGGGCCTGTGAGGTAGATGCGCCCGGCGTCGATGTGGATGCCTGCAATTCAACTGTCCTCGAATCCCAGACAGGAATGATATTCGGATCGGTAAGCAATCTGTTGAGATTGTGGACGAACTCGTCGTCGCGACGAGAAGATGCATCCTACAAGCCCAGTTAGATCACCGTAAGCGTCCATTGAGCGCATCGCAAAAAGCAGCGTCACCTGCATCCAGAACTAGGTCCTCGTCAAGTATACGTCAAGCTGGACCGAGACGACTCACAAAGTGTCTCTGGTCCGAACTTTCGAACCGGAGGACATACGTTCTCCCGCCTGGGGCCTGCTCCACCTTTTCAAACGTCGCGTCGCCGGGGAAGAGAATGAGGTCTTCGCCTAGGTTCCCCGTCGCGCGGTCTTTCCAGAGGAAATGGAGGAGGCCATCGTCGCTGTTCGAGAGCACGATCGCGCCTTTGGTGGGGTTGGCGTCGACGAAGTTGGTTCCAGCACGCTTGAAAGAGCGCCCGGCTTTAAACGCAAGGAGAGTTTGATTGTCTGTGAGGGCGACGGACATGCTGGATGACGCGTACGTGTGTCGGAGTTTGAAATGAACTCGACGACCCGCACCCAAGCAAGACCAACTGTTGTGGAGGCATGTAAAGGACTACACTGGTTCGTGATCCTGGTACAGAGCCGAGCCTAGTTTAACATTTGGGTTGACGACCTGCAGGACGTCTGCAAGCGTGATTTTCTTCACGGTGTATTGTCTTGTAACGGATATTACGAGTAGTGAATACATCGACCGCACTGTCGTAGTAGTAACAGCGTAGTGATTAGTAAGACAGCCCTTTTAGACCATCACTATTACCTTCGTCGCGTTATCGCAGACCCATCTC